>JAJONR010009360.1:0-42704 GCA_029582245.1 Solanum etuberosum
GGGTGTGTTTTGTTTGATGTTTTGTTGGATTATTGGTTGATCATTGAGACCCATATTTTGCAAAGTTGAGAATTTTACTATTAAGAAGAAGAAAGTCAGAAAAAGGGTGTGTTTTGTTTGATGTTTTGTTGGATTATTGGTTGATTAGAGAATCCACAGAGACCCATATCACTATTTCAATTTAGGGACTCTGTGAATTTTGCAAAGTTGTCTAAAAAGGAGAAGAAAGTGAGAGAAGGAGTAGGGATTTTGTTGAAGATTTGGGGATTATTGGTTGATCAGATAATATGGAATTTTGGATTTTTGCAAATAAAAATATGGGAAGTGCTCATCACTGTTTCCATTATTCTTCAAATAGTGAAAAGTAAGATTCCTTAACCACTTATTTCTTTGCTTGTGCATTGTTAGTTGGTATATAATGATGGGTCCTGAGTTTGTTTATCCTTATTTTAGGCTTCTAATTAACGTGTAATAGTTGGTTATAGTTGAATCTTTTAGATTATGAGTTCCTTAGCTTTCATCCTTATTGTGTTGTTTGGAGTTCAAGTTCATGCCCTGTAGAATTGGGCACATATTTAACAACAACATACCCTGCTTAATTCCACAAAAGGAGGTGCAAAAGAGAATGAATTGAGAGAAGGAGTAGGGGTTTTATTGTTTTTTTTTTTTTTTTTGAGTTATTGGTTGATCATAGACTACCCTTTTGATCAAAATGGAATTTTGATTGCAAATAAAAATATGGGAACTGATCTGGCTGTGTTATGTTGTTTTCACTACTATATCCTTCATTCTTAAACAGTGAAAAGTAAGATTCCTCAACCCCTTCTTTCTTTACTTGTCCATTGTTGGTTGGTATATGATGGGTCCTGAGTTTGTGTATCCTTCCTTTAGGTTTGTAATTATTGCATAAAAGTTGGTTCTGGTTGAATTTTCTTAGTTATGAGTTCCTTGGGCAAACGAGTTAAACTCATTGTTGTTGGTGTTGCTTGCTGTTAAAGCATCGTGAGAGAGTTGGTACAATATGGAGAATGATAATTGGGTCAACAAGCCGGGGAAGGCTCAGAAAAGTTTGAAGTTGAGGAAGATGATGAAGTGCTTCTGCTCGGGCGAACAATTACAGATAGGTGACATGGTTCCATTGCCTGATTCCCCTGCGACTAAGGATTACAGAGCAAGTGTCCGTTCATCAAGAGCCGGAGATACTGGCAATATTGAAGAAGCTGAATCATCTTTGCGCGAGAGTGGTGCTTTGAATTATGAGGTACCATATTAAGTTAGCCTTTTGTGTAGTGTCCCATCTCATCCTAAACCATTTCAAGTTTCAATGGGCATGAATTACAATTATTATTATTCATCTGACAGTTAAACTTCATCTAATTTCTAGGAAGCAAGGGCATTGCTTGGAAGATATGAGTACCAAAAGGGCAACATAGAGGCTGCTCTACATGTGTTTGAAGGGATAGATATTGCCTCAGTGACTACTAAAATGAAAGTCACCCTTGCTAAAAGAGCTCGAATTCAAAAGAGACGTTCGCAGAAGTATGATACACCACCAATGTCCATACATGCTGTGAGTTTGCTCCTGGAAGCAGTCTTTCTTAAAGCAAAATCATTGCAGGCTCTTGGGAGGTTTAAAGGTTAGACTATACATGGTAGTTTTTCAGTTCACTTTTTGTAATAAACATTATTTCTTACATGGGTACAAACAGATCAAAATGAATTACGACAATTCATACAGCCAAACACCGACAAGCTTTGCATTGAGGTATAGTAGTTATTGTGCTAATATCTATGTTTACGTGTTCCAAGATGATGATCATTTTCAGTTAGGACAACTTTGTTCGGTATGCTAAAGTTATTGTGTTATGTTATCAATCGTGTTTCTTTGCAAATGTTTTTATATGTAAAAGTTCGGTTCAACTCTGTTGAAGTTTGCACTGGCTCTCTTACATTACTGTATCCATCCTCAGGGCCTTCCATGGGACAATGTGAATTATTATCTGTTTTTGTTGATTGCTAGTGCTTGTTTAGTTCTTGCTAGTGCTTGTTTAGTTCATTGTTTGGTCTTATTTATTCTTTTAAATCACGTGTTAATTTCTCCAAAATGATCTGGTTAAATTCATAATTTGTCTTTTTAGTTAGATATCTCACTTGTAGGGTAGTATGAGAATAGTGTTTGTTACTTCTGAGAAACCTTACAAGCACACATCTCTCCTGCAGCAGATTTTTTACGTTCTTACCATGCCGTGTCTATATGTGATTGTGAACACAGCATGATTAGGAATTACATGAACCCGAAAGCTCATAAAGTGCAAGTTTTCGACATCTCCATCTGATGCATTCTCCAAATATTTTTGCAGAAGCTGCTCAATCATGCACTGTTATTCTGGACATTGTTGAATGTTCATTACCAGAAGGCTTGCCTGAAAACTTTGGTGCTGATTGTAAATTGCAGGAGACTCTCAGCAATGCTGTCGAGCTGCTTCCACAATTATGGATACTTGCAGATGCTCCGAAGGAAGCAATTATGTCATACCGCCGAGCTCTTCTGCATCAGTGGAATCTTGATGTTCAAACTAATGCAAAGATTAAAAAAGAGTTTGCGATTTTTCTTCTATACAGCGGAAATGAATACAATTCCCCTAGTCTCAGATTCCAAATGGACAGTTCATTTGTTCCCCGAACCAATATTGAAGAGGCCATTCTTCTCTTAATGATTTTATCGAGAAAGGTTACTCTACAAATTATAGAGTGGGATCCTTCGATTTTTGACCATCTCTCTTACGCATTATCTATCTCAGGTGGCCTATGGGCTCTGGCTAACCAAGTAGAAGAGTTGCTTCCTAGGAATATAGATCTGCGTGAAAGGCATCATATCTTAGCTCTCTGTTATTACGGAGAAGGAGATAATTTCACCGCCTTGAACTTGTTGCGGAAACTATTGAGTAGTGCCGAGGATCCCACTTGTGTTCCAGGTTTGTTACTGGCTTCAAGAATCTGTGCTGAAAGCTTAGAATGTGCAGAAGATGGCATAAATTTTGCTCACAGAGCCATTGAAAGCTTGCAAGGTAGATGCAATCACCTGATGGGTGTTGCAAACTATGTCTCAGGTCTTTCACTTTCAGCACAGTCTAGAGCAGCGATGACAGATTCTGAGAGGGTTAGGATGCAATCAGAGGCACTTCAATCCTTAGAATCTGCTGGGAGACTGACGAAGATGAACGACTCCAATGTCATTTACCATCTTTGTGTAGAAAATGCGGAGCAAAGGAAGTTGGATACTGCACTCCATTATGCAAGGTGCTTTGTTGAATTGGAAGGTGAGTCTACTCTGAAGGGGTGGATGCTGTTGGCTCGGGTGTTATCAGCTCAAAAAAAGTTTCCAGAAGCTGAAACTATCATTGATGCAGCTGTAGATCAGAGCGGAAAGTGGGATCAGGGAGCTTTGTTGAGAACCAAAGCTAAGCTCCAAATTGCACAAGGCCAAATGAAAAATGCTATAGGAACATATGTTCAGCTTCTTGCTGATCTTCAGATCCAGGAAAAAAGCTTTGGATTGGAGGAAAATCTCAAGGTAAGTCAATTGTCCTTATGAGATGAATGGACCATTTTCTAGAATGCATCATTTCCATGTTGGGTGCTTGAATAGCCTGTAACAGGGTTACAAATGGAATAAATATACCCAAGTCAGATTAATTGAGTAGAATTCGAGCTGCTTCTTAAGGAGCATTTGTTGATGAGGCAGCTGTCCAGCTAGAAATGAGTCCAGAATGGCATAGGTTAATACCAAAAAACTGTGTCTATGGAAAAAGCTATAGAGTTAACCTTACTTCACTGATCAAAAGTCCCTTAGGGGAAGATTTGAATGTATGATTATTCCAGAGAACTGACCTGTGGCTGAACATATATACATGTGTTGTAGCTTCCAGGAACATATTTCCTTGAGATGAATTTAAGATTAAAGTCTACATTGAACTAATTTTGCTCTTGCAAACATTTTGAATCGGGGAGTAGGGGTAGTCAAAAGCATGACCTTTTCTATTGAAGTCCAACTGTCTGATAGTACCTTTTCGGTATGGTTCAAATGAAACGCTCACTGTTTGGGGGTTGGGGAAGGAAGATGGGGGTAGGTTCGCTTTATAAGATTTTCCTTTGAAATTAAAGGTTCGCTTTATAAGATTCTTCGCGTCTTTTACCGGTAGAGGCAATTTTTATATGTGGGCTATATTCTTCCATGCTGCTAACAAGTTCTCATTATATGGAAGGATTCAAATTAACTCTTTAGTTTCTTAGAGACTTGGTGGTTGGTGGAAATTATCTGTCAGTCACTTAGATTCTTTCCCTAGAATAGAGTTATTTCAAGTTAAAAAGTTAATTTGAAGTTTCATTGAAGTTGGTACATTAACTTGAACATTCGACTGATTAGCCCTTGCTTGCCATTTATTTCGTCCACCATGATGGAGTTCTTTATAATTTATTAACCCAGTCATTGACGATGAGGTTTGCAAAGAGATTGATAACAAAGAGACCATGCTACCTGAAAAGCCACACAGCTTAAACTTCTGTTTTTAAGCAAGCAGATCTTAACCCGCTGCTTCCGTGCTCATCTTTTTCTCTTTAATGTGCAACAAAGCTTGCAAATTCGACTCAACTACCCTTCTTTCTTACAAATCTCTTTCTGTTGTCTTGTGTGTGCTGCCCCTTTCTATACCCCCTCATGAAATAAGATTGTTATTTATTTTATTTTGAAAAAGAGAGAAGATATGGCGTTTGATGTTCATTTATGTAACAGAAGGAGAAAGACTTCAATAGAACTATGGAGCTGGAAACCTGGCATGATCTTGCTTCCATCTACATTAAATCATCCCGGTGGCAAGATGCAGAGTTCTGTCTTTCCAAATCTGAGGCCATTAGTTGTTATTCCGCTTCTAGATTGTATATTGCTGGTAGATATATTTCACACTCATTTTCTCCTCATGCATTGCTTAGCGCTTACTATCCTAACATATCCACGTGTCTCAGATGCTACATTTTTATTGTTATAATATTCATGAGAAAGCAATAAAAGGTTATTACAGTCTGTATGCAATATAGAGTCATTTGGCTAATTCTTATATATGAAAGCCAAGGAAGAAAACATATGTGGCAGATATGATAATTTTAGCTTTGTGATCCCATAGGCTTTGCATTTTATTACTGGTATCCTGGGAAATTTTAAATGTCTCAAGAGTTCTGCAATAGCTCTAGCAGTATTATATTCCTGTCTGATACAAACATATATTTTGCAATGTCTTCAGCGGTCCATTCTTTCCTCTTAAATTAACATAATCTGGTAATATGGAAGTGATAGTAATACCTATATTCCATGGGGACCTTGTCAGACCCGAGGGAGTGACTCTTTCTATTGGCTCAATTTTTTCTGTGTGGCTAATCTGTCGATTAGCTATGCTCAGTTTTTCGTTGTTAGTATCAGATAATCTACACCAGATATCTGATTTCTCAGAGAAATTGTGAGTAGAATGTCGATTGGTTCTTCCATGTCACCCCCTGGTTGTGCATGTATGGATGTTGGAGGATGAACCTACTTCTTTTCCACCAATTTCTTCTACGTATTTAGTTTTGGCTTCAGACATCAGGAGTCATCTTTGAAGTTACAAGGTTTTGTTTATGTAGTGATCACATATTTCTCATGTGGGCTAGCTACCGGCTTTATAGTGTACTTACTCCCTCCTTAGCATCTAGAAGGTCAAAATACTTTTAATTCTAGTTCCTATAATGTACTCAGAACTTCTACGATGTTTCTCGGGCTACAAATGATAATGTTTACTCTATGTTGTAGCATGATGAACATGCTTCTGCACACTTCTAAGCTTGCCATTTTGATAATGGGGTATATTATGCAGGCTTGCTTCATCAGTCAAAGGGCCTTCACAAAGCTGCATTAACAGATTACATAAACGCTCTTGCTGTTGATCCGTCTCACGTGCCAAGTCTAATATCAACTGCAGTGGTACTTAGGCAGCTTGGTAACCATTCTCCTGCAACTCTCATAAGTTATCTGAGAGGAGCACTGCGACTTGATCGGACGAATGTTGCTGCTTGGCATAATCTTGGCCTGATTTACAAAGAGGAATGTTCAACAATGGAAGCAGTTGAGTGCTTTGAAGCAGCTTGGTTTCTGGAAGAAAGTGAGCCTATTGAACCCTTCAGATGACTACCTGTTTGTACATACATTTGAACAGATTGCTCAATTCCGGGTGCTTACAAAATGATTCAGAATAGAGAGATTTTTGTCAAAAGAGGAAGTTTTTTTCTTTCGTGAGAAGAATTTTAGGCAAATTACGGTTTTACCCCTACATTAAATATAAATGTTATAAATTATTTAATAAATTGAATATTAAATAGCAAATCAACATATTAGTACATGAAATAACCACTTGAATGTGTATTCTTTGTATTATATATTATTCATGAATTTTTTGTTTTGTTCATCTTCCAATCTCTATATATAAAGCTAAAAATAGAAAAGGTGATGTGGAATTTCTCTATGGTCAGTATTAATATCGGAAAAGGGTCAAAAATACCATTGAACTTTTGAAAAGGTTTAAATATACCCCTCATCTAGGGTTAAAAATACCCCCACTCCATCTTTTTGGCTCACATTTTCTTCTTAAAACTCCATCTATTGTGTTGTTGCTAGAATTTGTGGCATGTGGAATAGGAGGACCAGGTGTTGGCAATACTATGTAGAAGTTGTTTTTTGTCATGTACTGTATTGATCAGGGAAACAAATTTATGTAGCAATGTATGTATGTATATATAGATAGATATGATGTGCTGATCCAGCTTGTGTCGTATTTTGTAAGATCTTACTTATGGATACACAAGTTGTGTGAATCAAAAAATCTCAGGGAGGACAAGAGGATGTAACTATTCTTTAGACTATAATATAATGCTTGCTTATTACATCCAATCTGTACAAATACTAGATAACTTTGCATGCCAATGTTTTGGTAGATGGGAAAAAGTCACTAACATTCTTATCTCCCCTGGAAATTAAATCAAATCCGTAGGTTTTCACTCACTTTATTGACCATTATGGCATTACCTTGGGCGATATGTCACAATAGAATTTACTCAAGGATTTAACAGAGCAGAATTAGTAGAACAAACAGAGAAAACTAATTACTTTACATATCAATGAAATTGCATGACTATCAAGTACCTAATTTTTAAAGAGTTCAAACAAAATCATCAAATGTTCCATTAGCACAGAACAATAGTTAACAGAACAACCAATAAATTATCTTTCCACAACGAGATCTTTTTCCCAACTCGTTTGGGATTGAGGCGTAGTTGTTGTTGCACTACTATCACATTGAGGTCAGTCTTCACCGCGTGTTCTCACGGCGTCTCACATAACGTGTTCGGTCGTTATATCTGGGTCTGTCTTGAGCTCTCTGGGGTACTGGCTCCACTCTCCTTTGTCTTTCAGGTGACCTTTGTACAATCTCTCCGTTCACAAATAGCTCAGCTGACAGACAGTCATCAGATCAGAAAGGATGTTAGGGATCTCAGAACGAGTTAATATTTTCAAACTCCTTGTGTCAATTACAATGAACCATGTCTAGTACTCTTAATTGCTGGGCCATACGCCAAAATACTCGAGAAAAGAACCAAATGTGCTACAAATATTTGAGCATGAAGTATGAGATGCTGATGTCTACTTCACTGCCTATCAGAGAAAAATATGATTGAAGCGTCGTTGATTGATTGATTAAGCATAGACAAAAGGATCTCCTAAACACATATGTGACGATGAGATATGGGCAGGTAATTGTGATTGCTAACATAATGCCAAAAGAACCTTTTTGTTGTCAGTTTTCATCTGTTTATTGATCATCAATCTTATGACAATTGCAAGAACTGAAAATGAGGAAATGAATGAATTGCAAGCATTTTCTTTGTGAAGGTCAGTGAAGTTGACAGTCGAGGGTAATCAAGGAAGCAGACGAAAGGAAGCTGAACATGCACATAAGTAGGACTCGGGCTGGGGGTGGGGAAAGCCAATTAGATCAAAACGGTTCAAACGCTTCCTTCCTATTATCACAATAAAACACTGACTAAACCCTCCAGTAATCCATCGCCTTGATGGTTCTTGAAAGGATTATACACAGGAGAAACAATTAAACACAAGTACTCAAATAGTGAGGGGTTTCTTCTCCTCTATGACAAGGAAATCTGATACTTCTGAGCTTGCTTTTACTAGCAGAAACACAGTACATCATCAGTAAGCAGCCTACAATTATTATCGACCAAGTAATCAATGACTTACAAGTTCCAAGAGATTCGAGTAGATTACACTTGGAAATCAAGGTTCAAATCCCAACAGAGACGAAAAACACTAGGTGATATCTTCCTAACTGCCTAAGCCTTGGTAGGCAAACTACCCGATAGCGGGAGGTAGTAGGTAATCGTTGGAATAGTTAAAGAGCACACAATGGTCTGGAAGGATTATAGCTTGGAGAAAAGAGAAAGAAGGATTATAGCTAGGAGACACATTGTGAACCAATGGGATAGCTTAAATAATGACACAATTGTTATCTATCAGTAACTCAATCACGGCTAGTTTTTGATCCATGATAGCATGCAGGGTAAACGGGAACATCTTGCCATGTAGGATTTAGCACCAAGGTATATGGACCAGAATTCAGCGGTGGAACTAGGAATTAAACTGAGAGGTGTCAAAATATATATATAAAAAAATAAATAGGCACGTGTAAAAAATAAAGGGGAGCCAACATATAGTATTTATACATAAAACTAAAATTAAACCTAGCTACAGTGTAATTTTCTGACGAATTGACACCCCTTAGCATAAAAGTGGCTCCGCCATTAGACCAGATACAAAACAAAGAAAAGCTCATATTTTGCTTCTAAAACAGGAATGTCAGCAGAGGGAAAAGATGTACCTCCATAATCCTTGTTCTCAGGATCGACATATGAATCTGGTAGGACAAAGAGAACACCAGGCAAACCTGTACATATTTCAAAGAATACAGTCTTTAAGAAACATGGTGACGGGCATATTTAAACTCTCGCTTACGAAATCAATAAATTGATCCACACACTAACCTTCAAGCTTATTCGATGTCTCCTCATCAATCTCACATCCAAAACCGAAGTATCTTTCGCATGAAACATTGTATATCTTTTTCTTGGCCTCTTCTTCACTATTTAAATAAGAGACAAACTAATAGATCAGAATTTGCAATCTCCAGGAAATATTTTTTTCATTTTCAGAAACAGAGCAGCCAAGACCCAAGTGGGATAGCTTAGCGCAGGTCCAAGATTACAAATAAATAGTTACAGAGTATCGCTACTAAACTAATCTATCTGTTTCATTTTTTCTGTATAACCGACAATGGCCCATGGCATACGGTTCGAAACTCGGTGGATAATAGGCCTGTCCCACTACCCCTCTCTACTTTTTTCTGTATAACTGAGGAATCCCCAAGGGCCAATTATGCACTGTTCGAAATTTGGTGGATAATGAACCACTCCTTCTACCCTTCTCCACTTTAATACCAGATTTCTGTCCACTATGCCACAAGGTTCGAACCCATAACATGCACCTTAGCTCACACATCACAAGCTAAGCTCTTACCACTGAAGCCCTGAGGGCAATCTATTTGCTTCATTTCATATGATGGTGTTGACTAAGTATGGAGTTTGAGATGTTAATTTGACTTATATACTCCATATATAATGACAAAACATCCTTTTAACAATAACTACAACAAAATAGCACAATAATTGAGATAACAGAAATCAAGTAACAATAAACTACAAGCCTAATACTATAACTATCAGTGTGAAAGGATAAGTGAGGCAACACTCAACTAGATAGTGACTTTCTACCAACAAAATTGTTGAATTAAACGCTTGAAAAAAGGTAGGAGAAGCAAAACTACCTCCCAACTACTTTAGCCAATGTTTGTATGTAACAATCAATCATCTGCTGTTTAGTAGCACCTTCACCTCCAGGCTTATCCATAACTATAAGCCAGTGTTCGTAATCACATCCGGGGAAAAGCGGAGCCATCTCAGTCGGTGGACGGTCGCCGTAGTTTGACCCGGAGTTCAGTGGCGAGTATGCGGACCGGTTAGCTTTGCACACGATAGTATTGACTCGACCCGAATTTGGATTCCCGACCCGGATGGAATGGAGGATGGAGTTGCGGCGGAAAGTGGATAAACGGCCGGCGAGGTTTGTTGGTTTAGGTACTGCGATTGATAAGGAAAGTTCGCCGGCGGCGAGAGATACGGAGGTCGACGGGAAGGGAGTGGCTGAGCCGGCCATCGTAGCTGCTGCTGTAGTGAGCATTGTGGTGAGAGAGAGAGAGGATAAGGGGAGGGTTTAGTGGGTTTAAGAAATGATAAAGAAAAAAAAGAGAGGATAATATGGAGGTGAAAAAGTAATACTTATAATAACGAAATAATACGATAATCGAGCTTCGATAAATAATGGCTAATAACATAATAATACTAATATTATTGATATGAAAGGAGAATAACGTATAGTGTTTTAAACTACCACCAAGTCTATCCTTCAATGAAATAAGATAACGTTCAACTAACTACTAATGTTCATAACTTACTTTGTGATCTCACGTACTTCTATCTAACGTCATGTCCTCGTTGAGTTTAGAATCTGTCATGTTCTAACTTACTACATCTCTCTAATACATCTTTGATAGTATATCTCTATCTTTTCTTGAACCTTGACAAACCTCTCACGTCATCTCACATGGACATTTGTATATCTCTACTTTATTTGTCCAAACCACCTCAACATTGTTTTTCTGATTATGTTTACCCGTGAAGGCCCCTCTCATTTTGTCCTTAATATCTCCATTTTCAATTTTATTTGATCTAATATATCTACAGCACACTCGTCTTATCATTTTCTCAGTATATATATGTTTTAGAATAATTTCTTAAATATACCTTCGAACAATTTTGATTAGGGCACTATCATAGCTGGACGTGTGTTAGTTAAAGTTGTATCGTGCAACACCAGCACTACTTCGTTGAAAAATAATGTTAAACACATAAAAATCAATGCATCATGTTAAATACAATTAAACGAAAGCAATTTAATGATCTCGAATTTCACTTTACATATGAAAAAAATGACAAATAGAATGTCAACAAAACACATTCCAATCCAACTCACTTCGCTGACACAAAAGACCTACGACGAAGGTTGGACTAATGCATCAAAACAAAGTGTATGATGAAACATATAGTCCTCATTTGAGTACATAATTTATTCCTAAAGTTAACCGATGCATATACGCCCCTATCTTTTCACGTGGGTCCGCCTCCGACTTCAAACATAAAATGACCATTTTTGTCATTTCACTCATCCAAGATGTATTATTTGGGCCAACCCTAAAGCAACCCAAATTGGCTAATGTCAAAAAATTCGCGGAGTAAATTCCCCCCCAATATCAAAGATAGCGCCAAAGTTCGAATTTTTATACCGCCAAAATTCAAGAAAACTCCAAAATTAGTTATATATTTATGTATACATATATACTATAGTTTTATTTTCTCCCAATTTTTCATTTTCAACACTGTATTCAGCTGAAAAATCTGCAATTTTGAAGCTTTGGGTAACTTCAAGAATGGCGGCGGAGGCTCAAAGCATTGCTCGGTTTCTTAACCCTTTGGCTTTTCATATTCAAAAATTGGGTCTTGAACTCAAATGCCCTCTTTGGTATTTTCTCTCTAAAATCAATTTACTTTTTGTTTTGTTTCATTTGGGTCATTTTGTTAGAGACTCGTAGAACCTTGTGGGATTACACCGGGTATGTTGTTGTTTTCGTAGAATCTTTAGTTTTGAAGAACTAATTTAGCTGAAAGATGATTTTTTTTGTATTGAATATTTTGAACTTGTTAGAGGAAATGAATGTAGAGGATTGATTGATTTGATGTTTTTATTTTGTTTACTGATATGGGGTTGATTCTGATTTTGCAGCTTAAACTTGCTGACTAAACCTATGTTGCTTCCCTGTGACCATATTTTCTGCAAGTAAGTTACCATTTTTGGATTCTTGGAATTGGATTTTTTGTGAGATATTTTGTATTTGCTTGAATGTTGAAATCTGGGTTTCAGTTTTAGTTGCCAAAAAAGATTTTAATTTAATGGTTTTGTGCAGCTTTTGTGTTCCGAGCTCGACCCAAGTTCAATGTGAATGCCCTGTATGCAAACATCAATATGTTGATCAAGGTACTATTATGTGGTTTCAAAATCACAACTCATTTGATTTATTGGTTCAAAATCAATTATTTATACTTATTTTGTAAATTTCTGTACAAATATATGTAGAGTTTGAGCCAAAGCTACTTTTTTTGTATGAAGTGTACCTCGCCCAAACAAACCCCTTTTTGGTCATGGAGTGTTTGCCCATTTTGGGTTTTCAAGTTCTTCTGGGAGATACTCATTCGGAAAGACAGTAATCCCCTCAATGCTAATAAATAAATGGTAGCAGACCAAAAATGATTTTATAACTAAATGCTTTCAGTTTTAATTGCTTTAAGGTTTAGATGAGGTGGTTCATACAGTTCAACACAAGCAAATCTGTATAAATTTAACATCTTATCTTTTTTTCATGAATGAATCATGATTTTACCGCAAATTGAAGAGATACAATTGTTTCTGTTAGTAATTTCCTTAGATTTTGTGAAGGAAATGATTTATGTTTTGCTGTTTATTGGATGATGCAGAAATAAGGGCAGTACCTCATATGGAGAGTATGATATCCATATTTAGAAGCTTAGATGCTACTTGCAATGCTAAAGTCTTTCAATTCCAGTCTCCCGGTAAATCCATCTTAATCCATACATCAGTTTTTTGTTCATTTTGTTATTGCTAGTACAAGTATAGTACTGCTCACACACAAGAATTGGTTTAATGCTCCAGATGCTGGAAGATCACTAGAACAGTCTCCCGTTTCTGTTAATGCTGACAAATCAAGAAATGAGCAATCTGTCAAAGCCATAATAAGAAGCAATGATCCGAGCAAGGAGATTCATAGGCACAATGGACATGGAATGCCATGGAATGTTGTGAATCATTTGAGTGTCTTGCCTTCTTCTGACAGGAAGGAAGACTTAAAAAATGATGGGTATAATGCGGAGGAAATAGATTTGAATCAATTGCAACAGCAGTCACCAGGCAGTGCTCATTCATCAGATAGCAACAAAGATATTGTTAAAGAGACCAGTGAACTGAGAGTAAGAAATACTATAAGTTTCATAAATTGCTGTAATTTGGTATAGTATAGATGATTTTTTTACCATTTTTTCTCATTGGGGTTCATTGTTTGCAAATGAAGTATTATGTGCCCACTAACTGAAGGTTTATTGATACTTGTGGTTGTGCATTACTTGCCAGAGGTTAGACTTTAATTAGAAATGGTTTCTGGTAAAAAAGATGCACATTCTTCCTATTTAAGTGCTTAATCCATCTGTTTCAGTTTGTATGTTTGATTTTGACTTGGTGTGGAGTTTAAGAAAATAAAGAAGCTTGTGGTCTCAAACTAAAGATATGTGGAATGTACCAAAATGCCTTTTAATTTTGTGGTCTTAGACATGCAATGAGGAAAGTTACAATTAAAGAGTTGCCTAAAATGGAAAGAAGCATGCCTTTTGAAATGGACACAAAAGTAATTTAAGGCAAATAAATTGAAATGGAGTACTAGTAAACATTTTCTCCAGCTATTAAGCAATATTTTTTCTTGAATAAATCCTGGGAAGTAGAGTAGCTCGTTATCTATGAATTATGATATCATGGGGACAGACTATGGAGATGAATGTCTAAGGATTAGCACAACAAAAAATTTGTTACCTTAACACTTCTTTTTATTGAGTTAAATGAGTCTGCTTGTTTTCAGGTTGTGAAAAGCCATACTGCAAAGAGGCTTGTAGAAGGTAGCTCAGATGTGGTTCCATTTCTGAAAAAAGAAGATAGCTCAGATGTGGTTGAAGGTTTAATGCACCATACAATTATGCATGAAAATGTGTTTCATGAAAGGGATGGGAAGAGACAAAAGAAACTAAGCTATGGATTGCCAGAGATGGCCTTGCAGAGCCATGATCATAATCAACAAAGAGAGTCTTGTTCAAGAATAATTGTTAACTCCGACTGCAACTTGACATGTAAATTGAGTGAATCTTCTTTTGTTGCTCATCCACAAGAAGGTTCAGATCAACATCTTTTGGAAGGAAGTGCTTGTGCTTTCTGCCTCAAATATAAGATAACAGAGGTCAGATGTCTGCTTTATATTCTAAAGGACAAACTGAAAATAGAATTCGTAGATGGTTTGCAATATTTGGTTTTAATTGAAAGAAAAAAAAGTATTTGAAGTTGAAAGGAGTGTTTGAAGTTAATATAATATATTTCAAAGTTGATTTTATTGTGTTTGTATATGAATTTCACTTGAAAAAATAAAGTTGAAATTTCGTGAGCAAAAACTATTACTATTTCATTTGAAATACTTATCAAAGTTTATTTCAATATCTCATTAGTAATGACCAAACCATGATTTATAAATACTAAACTTCAGTATCAACATACCTAGTATATTCCCATAAGTGGGGTTTGGGGAGGGTAGTGTGTATGTAGACCTTACCCCCCCTACCTTATTTATTGCCAAAATCAAAATTTAGTTTTTATTATACCATGTTTATTCTTTTGATATAATCATTTTATGCTATCTTCTTTGTCATCATATAGTAGATTATCCATTCATATGCCCTATATATTTGTCTTCCATTTATATATATGGATGTCATATTTGGCTACTATCACCATTCTGAAAACTTAACTTGTCTATATCTGATTAATACTTGCAGGGAACTGGACCAATGCTGCACTATGCAAATGGCAGGGAGGTGGTGGGTGATGCTACTTCACTTTCAAAAGCCATACCTGTGCATATGAAATGTATTGACTGGTATGCATTTCACAATTTGGCTCTGATATTCCATTATCAGTAATGTTTATGGCACTGCAGCTCACAGAGAAAGCTCTAATTAGGTGATTTGATAGCATTCTGATGATTAGACTTCAGATCCATTCTTGAATTTCATCTTCTTTTTTGTTTATAGAATAGTTCTAGCCATATTGATGGTTATTGACATTGAATGGGGGATTTTTATCCTTGCCAGCTTACAACTGTTAAATTAGAACCTATAACTATATTGCCTCTATTTGTAATGATCGAACAACATTCTCTATTGCTTATGGAGCTAGTTCTTTTGGAATGGAAGTGGTATTTAAGTAATCCAAAGTTTTCCAATTAAGCTTACTATGAACAAACTAGGTAATGTCTAAAGGTTGTTTCATTTACTTGTATATCTATCAGTATACTAGTTGATTTTTGTTAGTATTCATCTTAGGTACATCCTGTAAGTTTCTGCCATATTTACTTAGTTCTGCCTTAATTGTATTGCCTTCCAAAATTTATAACTAGCCAGATTTCCATTAATTATTTGGAATTCTACATATTTAGTGCTCTACACTAGTCTTTTACTTAAACAAATCTAATTTTATATTAAACTTCATTTTGTAGGGTGCCTCAAGTATATTATGATGGAGAGATCATAAAAAATTTGGAGGCTGAATTGGCAAGAGCTTCAAAACTCAAGTGTAGTGGTTGTGGCCTAAAGGGTGCAGCACTTGGCTGCCTTGTGAAGTCTTGTCGGAGGAGTTACCATATGCCCTGTGCATTTGAAATGCAGGACTGCCGTTGGGATTGTGTAAGTAGAGCAACATAACAGCTAGTTAATGATTTTATCAAATTGAACTCTATAAATATTGTTTTTCCTGTTCTCTGCTCAAAGTTACCTCTTTGATTGCAGGACAACTTTGTAATGCTGTGTCCGAGTCACAAATCAGCTAAATTTCCAAGCGAAAAGTCAAAGTCTAGGAAGCGTGCCAATATTGAAGCATATCTAGAACCTGCTCCCATGTAAGAACATTTGATATCAATTTTTGCCACCTAGCTTAAGTTGTAGGCACTTCAAAAGAATTATAAAACATCATCTTGAATCTTTAAGATATCTAATTACAATAACATAGAAGACACAATTCCCTCCCTGTCCCAGCCCCTTTGTTTAAAGCTTATATGATAAATACATGATTATCCCCCTTTGGAATATAATGTTGAATCTGCATGCAGAAAATCTGAGCGATTGAATTTTTGGGCAACATCGTCAGATGGACCTAAAGAATGGGTTCTATGTGGATCTGCTCTATCCTCAGAAGAGAAGGTTGGTCTCCTTCCTATAGTGAGGATGTTTTATGCTAGTTTCTTTCCTATGCATAATGCATGCGAAGTACAATGCATATATTTTGATTGTTTGATCAATTTTTTTATATTCATGGATCAAATTACTAGCGTAATGACATTTAATGGTCATTGTTACCACTAGCAAGTTACCAAGCAAAACCAACTTAGCTATCATATTGACATTAGCATATTATCATGCATAACCAACTTATCTATAACAGTTCTTTGTTGTTGCTTATGTATAAGCAGACAGCTTTATTTTGATGATTTTTAGATGGTGTTGGACTTGATTTCTATCAGTATTTGCTGATTCTTCAGTCTTCTGTTAACGTTCACCCCTTCCATTTGCTGGATTAGCTAATTATCTATTTATTTCTCGCAATTTGGCTTTGGTTATTTGTCTCTTCCATCTGGGTCTAATACATACGGTGGAGTAAAATAATCCGATAAGTTTAGCACTTTTAGTTTGGAAATCTGTTGGTTGAACTATTGCACTTCCCATCAATATTATTTACTAACATATAAGCTCTTTGGGGTTTGGGAAATTATTGTTGACTGAAAAAACAAGAATAGAGTCGTCTACTCATCAATATTGGTTTATCCTAATTGCTTTTTTTAATCTTATTTCAGTATATGTTGGTCAAGTTTGCTAATATGTGCGGTGCAACTGTGTGCAAGTCATGGAACCCAAGTGTCTCTCATGTCATTGCAGCAACAGATGAAAAGGGTGCATGCACCAGAACACTGAAAGTTCTCATGGCAATTTTGGGTGGAAAATGGATCCTAACAATTGATTGTAAGCTCTTTCTTCTTTTTTTTTTTTTTTGGTCTTACATGGTTAAGTAGCTTTTTTGTTCATTTGATTCTCCATTGTGGGGGGATCTTAGTAGCTTAGTTGGTTGGCTACCTACCTGAACTTTCACCTTGTCGGTGAGGGTTTGATTCCTCACCTTGTTATTCCCTCCCCCATTTTCCCTTCTCCTACTCCCTATTTTTTGAAAAAGAAAAAAAATTCTCCATTGTGGCCTGTGGGAGAGGCATGATGAATGGTCATAGAAGCATGATATGCAAAAAGTAAAACTAAGTGACAAACAACAAGATAAATAAATAAATTCATTGAGAAAACATAAAAACAGTAGTATCATGTATTTAGAGGGATTGAGAAGTACCAAGAGAGGAAAGCTAGGGTATATGCTGGACTTGTTATGCATGTTCGTAGATTCATAAGAATACCAAGTCATTGAATGCAGCTCTACTCCAAGAAATACTTCTTTTTACAAGTAAGAAGCCAAAGTACTTATACAGGTTGTCCCTTCCAGGACCGGAATAATTATCCCTGTTGGATGGGTCTACATTCATCCTTGAATGTGGTTGGGTACTACTGTACATGAGCTGGATTATACTTTTTTGGAAAACTGCTATGTGGCTTGGAGTAATATGTTAGTTCACATGCTTTGCAAGATAAATAATAAGCATAAGTAATTCTGTATCATTCTGTTATGTAACAAGCACATCTTTATCAACAATGAATCACCCAACATGAACAGAGTCTAGACAAAGACAGTATACTTCAACAATTGATCACTAGCTCAACTTTTATGATACTAACGCAACTTTGCTTAATTTGCAGGGATAAAAGCCTGCATTCAAGAAAATTGTCCTGTAAATGAAGAGCCTTATGAAGTTAGCCTGGACAATCATGGCTGTTTTGGAGGTCCCAAAGTTGGTAGACTAAGGGCTTCATCCAGTGTAAGTATTTATCTTTCTGCTGGTGATAAGAAATGCATTTACAATGCTGCCTGTGCACATGCTTTTGGCTGAAACATCTTTGCTGATTTTCTTAGTAACGAGGCATACCCAGTGTAATCCCACAAGTAGGTTTGGGGAGGGTAGTGTATAAGCAAACTTTACTCCTACCTTGTAGAGATAAAGAGGATGTTTCCGATAGACCCCAGCTTAAATAAAGCATGCCATAATTCTAAAATCATTATGGGACAGTAAAAAGGTTCCTCGTCTCTTATGCAGGCACCTAAGCTATTTGATGGTTTGAAGTTTTATCTGAGTGGAGATTATGTCCCAGCTTACAGAAATGACCTGTTAGATCTAGTTGAAAAGGCTGGAGGTTCCATAATCCACACTAAGGAACAGTTGATTTCCCAGACCGATGCTACAGAAGCAACTAGCTCAGCTTGTCTAGTTGTTTATAACAGTGATCCTCCACGTGGTTGTGCATTCGGGGAGGAAAGAAACATTTTGCTTCAACGACAAGCAAAGGCTGAGGAACTGGCCAAGCCACTTGGTTGTCAGGTCATTCAGCATACATGGATTCTGGAGTCTATTGCTACATGTAAATTGGTGCCTTTCTGCTGATAAAAGGATTTAACCTGCAAGGTTTAGTTATATGTTATGAATAATCCTGCTAATTAAGTCTTATTCATTTGATAGATGAGAACAAAGAATCTTGTTTGTCTATGGCTGTTGTACACAACACTCACTTTCTACATCTAAGCAATATAGTGAATTTTCTGCTACAAAGTGCCACAACCAAAAGTGGTACTCTTTGAAGTAAATACTTGTGTATTTGTACATCTTAGAAAGCAGAAGATTGTATTCCCAGGCCTTTTCATGTCTTTTAGTTCATAACCACAGAAGAAATCAAGTTTTGCAATAACAAGGCTCCCATTAGGTGTTCAACATCTAGGAGTTCAACTAATCTGAATTAGGGTTGCATAAGGCTTTATTTAGGAGGAAGCGCTTTATACCAAGAATTTTTCATATCAGTGCTCTGTTTGCTTATCGTTTTTGACTTTTTGCCAATAGTTCATTTCAAATAGTTTAAAGAGTATGGCTGATGAAATATAAAGTTTCTTTTGAAAAATATTTTTCAAGAGATTTCACAAGTACATATATTGAATAACTCTGCTCACGTGTAATCTTTACTAAGCTCAAACATTAATTAACAAGAATTAGACATCAGAAGTGCTAAAAATGCAGCTTCAAAGTCCATCTGTAGTTTTATAAATAGTCATATGTATTAACAATACTAAAGGAATAATGTTGACATTTCTTTATCATGTATGTTGAAAATAAAGGACAATCCATTGCCCATCTGAATAATCTATGGAAGGAATACTAAAAATGTTAAAAGCTGGTTTACTCAAAAGATTTGATGTTCCCAGTATCCAATAAAACCTAATATCCTACCAAAAGGTTTGTGAACTGCAGAAGCTTATTCATCGACCTTAGCACGTTTCATTGGTGGCGAATTTGATGAGCTAGTAATATCTTCTCTTTCATGCTCTTTCTGCTTCTCTCCCACCACTTTTTGAGTTGTATAACTTCCTGTTTCGTGATGATCAACCAGTGACACTCCTGGATCATTTTTGTTTGAGGAACTTTGAACTGCATTGTTCAGCTGTGCGGAGGCATCCTCTGCCATGGATGATGAGCCCTTTGCCAAGTCAATACCGGGCATCGACCTGCACTGCTTCTCAAACATCATTTGGAGGCATCGTCCTTGTTCTTCTATTCGCAGCTGCAGATTTCTTTGGATCTGTAAAAGGTTGCCATCACATAAGTACACGTTAGATACAGTACCATGCAAGTTCCCTTAGATTGGAGAAGCTGTCGATTCATTTATCTGTCAGCATTTGAGAGCTGCATAATGTTCTTATCTATGATAGAGGGATAACAAGCATAACTAAACAGTGAGGAACTTAGATCGATGATATCTCAATGATAATCAAAGAGGGAAATCCAGATTGCTTAGCTGTGAATTATCCAAGAATTATATAGAGATTCCAAAACTTTAACGTTTAACTTCAGATTTATTTGCGATGACCGGAAGATCAGAAAGGGAAATAACCACATGCCCGGTGTAATCATAGAAGTAGGGTCTGGGAAGGGTAGTGTGTATACTACCCCTAGCTCGTGGAGGTTGAGAGGGACGATCAGAAAGGGCCAAAAAAGAAATGGCCATGCCATGCAACCATTTTATACCAAAAAGGCTGCAGTCAGAAGCAATCTCCAACAAAATAATGCATATGATGCAAGCAGTGATGACCTATCAAACTGAAGCTAGAATCACAAGATCCTGATGCTAAGACGAGAATTCATACCTCAAGCTGTTCATGCAGCTGTTTCTGAACTTCCATCTGTAACCGCAATGCTTCAGTGATCTCAATACCCCTGCATCGAAATCCAAACACGTCATATAACAAAGATAAGATGAGAAAACAGATTACAATAAGTTATGACGGGAAAATTTAACAGCCCCTTTAATATAGCCCTCCAAGCCACCATGTCATTATATAAAAAATTCCTGTCTACATAAGCCTCAACTTAACTATTCTAATATTTTCTTTTTCTTATCTTCCAGTTTGGTTGACAACTTGAGTATCCCACACAAAAAAAGAAAAAAAGAAAAAGAAAAAAGAAGGGTCCCACCATCATTGTCATCCCTTTCTTTTTGGAATCCCTTACACATACCAGAGAAAATGAAGGTTAAATCTCATGGCACCAATCTAGGGTAATATAAATATTGAAGTCTATATCTGGATATCTAATTTATGTTTTCAGTCTACAGCATAGGGCAAAAACACCTACACTGTCAACAAAGTCCATTATCAAGTAACATCTAATAAGCAAATCATACCCTAAAATATGCCATTCAAATTGGTTAATCCACTCATTAGTGAATGCACAAGTGAATTAAGAAATGTTATCCAGATTCCAAATGATGATACAATTAAGCAAGAAAACAGAAGCAGTGGGTCCAGCTACTAACGTTTTTAAGTCCAGAGCTGACAAATCGCCAATGGATGACTCTTTCTTCTCAGAGGAACCTATAATAAGAAGGAAAAGAAATAAAAGGGCCTCAGCAAGCAGAAAATCATCAGAAGACAATAATGGGTCAGGAGCAGCTATATTTGAATAAAAAGAAAGATAAAATCAACAAAATTAAGGATTCCACAATAGCATTCTCCAAGCACCAAACATCTCGTATCACAATGTCAAAATAGAAAATTTGTATCCTACTGACAAATCTATTGGGCTATTAAAAAGAAGACACAGAAAATTGTGAGATTTGGCAGTGGTGTATGAAGTTAACTTGTTCCAGTTAAATAGTGCAAACTTTTTACCAGTCTTCTATGATCTTGGCAATCGTGTATGAAGTTTAATAATTTCAATTAAAGTTCCAAAAATTACCAGTTTGTTAGGTTATACCTTTCAGACAAGTGTGATTTCATGTCCATGACACGTCTCAAAAAAGTGATTTCCTGAGGTATGGTGAAATGCCACAAAACATTAATGTTACATATTTCTTAATGGACAGATTTATCCATAGACTGGTCTCCACAAGGATGGAATCTAGTATTTAGAAGGTTGCTCAATGACTGGGAGATTGATAGAGTGGTGGAGCTCTTGAATTTGATTGGTGGATTCCCTAGTACTACTCTAGAGCCAGACAGATTAGCATGGGGACATCACAAAGATGGGGATATTTTCTGTGAACAGACTTTACAACTGGGGGCTCAGAGGAAGCGCAGGAAGATCTACTGGACCTTGGAGCACAATATGGAACGTGTGGCACCTACCAAGGTGAAATGCTTCACTTGGTTGGTTGCTAGGAAGAGCTGTCTGACTCATGAAGCAATGCAGAAGAAGGGCGTCAACATGCATGCATTGTAAGGTAACTGCACAGGTGTGGTCTTTGTTTACTAGCATAGCCAATGAGTATTGGACTATGCTAGAAGCCCAGAACACACTTCTGACCTCTTAAGTTGTTGGATCAAAAGGGAGGCAGAAAGAGTCACAAGAGATGGTGGAGAACCGTTCCAGGATGTATATGGTGGACTATATGGAAAGGAAGGTATCAAAGAATCTTTGAGGGAAAGGAGTGTACAATACATAAGATCAAATGGAAAGTAATTACTACGCTGGGTTTTTGGTGTAAAGAACAGAATATAGAAGAAGAGACCCGATTAGTGGACTTCATAGGCTCTTTGTAAGTAATTTTTTCTCCCTTTTTTCCTTTCTTGTAACTGTTTTTGGAGGTGGCCAGCATAGCCCTTAATGCTGAGGATTAGAAAAAGTTACCAGTTTCAAAAAATAAAGAAAAAAGATTTATCCGTAGACTAGAGGACTTGACTTAAGAAAACAGTAACACACAGCTTAGAACCTAGTCAGGAATTCATATGCGTACATACTTTGCGCACCAAAAGAAGACAAAACATCTTAAAGATCATCACTAGCAGGCCCTTGCAAATGCAAGTATACTATAGTCTCTATGTCCCAATTTATGTGGCACTCTTTCTTTTTTAGTCCGTCCCCGAAAGAATGTTACCTTTCCTTATTTGACAACTATTTAATGACACCATCCTCATTTTATCCATATTGGGTCCCACTTAACACTTTATTGGGAAGAAAAGTCAATTAAAAGCAAGCACTAAAAGAGACTTTAATAAGGGCAATTTGGTATACACAACAAGGTCTTCACTTATTTCTTAAAGTTCATGCCCGGTCAAACGGTGCCACATAAATTGGGATACAGAAAACTCTATTTTTTTCAAAAGAAGATTGACTGTTGAAGAGGGAGACAAATTAGGACACCCGTAAGAAAGCAGACAAGGGAAAAAGAAATTGATGCATACCCTCTGATGCTTCTGGTTTATATCTAGCTGTTCGATATTTCTGCATTATAAGAAATTGTATCACAGTACCATCAGGTAATAATACAGTATGTCTATATGTGAAAATATCGAACTTTGAGAATGCGAAGAGAAGAACAAACCTGCAAGTGACTTTTTACATGATAGATGGTCAAACCTTCAACTTTCATTAACTTAAGCACACCCTTGGGAGTAGCTCCTGTATTCGAAAATAGAATTATTAAGTTAGACAACAGTACAATACTTATTTAAGATTCAAAGTAAGGAGCGCAAATTACTTTCACTTCCACCAAGCTTGTTGACTGCTTCCACAAAGGCTTCATGAAGTTCTGGTGTCCAACGCATCCGTTGTTTCGATGAAGAACCACTCCCAGTGGATGATGCAGGAACAACAGCAGATGTTTCTACAGATGCAGTAGGAATTTGCTGGAATGGTTGAACTTGGTGAACTGGGAAATTTGAAGGTTGATTTTGTTCCTGATATTGCATCTTTAATCACACAACAAAGAAATGTAAGAGACATCTCCTTTTTAGTTATAGAAAGGAGAGTAAGAAAATGAAAATTAAATTAAGATGAATATATATACAACAGTTGGGTATAGAACAGAACTGACCTTTGGTTCTGCATCAGCGATGCTAGTATCAACCATCCAGTTAGAAGTCAAAGCATCATCATCATTCATTACAAGGTCAGCCCATTCCGGCCAATCACTTTGTTTACTAAGATCCTCAGGTGGGATGTGACAATCACCTGAATTTCTACAATCAAGCTGAGTGTTCTGGACAGGGGCATTTACCGAGTAATCAAGGTAATCAGGCAATAACTCTGTACACCAGGATTCACTATTTACATTAACATACTGGCTTGATGCAGCACCTTGAAGAACTCCAGAATTAGCTAATGGAATTGATGCCTCATTAATTGTTGGCTGAGAAATGAAAGTTGCAGGTGCCAAATGCTCATCATAAGGCAGAACAGATGAAAAGTCAAGATTGGTCGAGAACTCCGATGGTGAGGAAAACAAATGACCGACAGCCCCACTGTTTGAAGGAAACGAAGAGAGGGCAGCCCCTGGCAACTTAGGATATTTCTCTTCCAGGCTTGTTTGAAGCACAGGTAATGAAGAATGAGCTCCTGATGCTCCAAAATTACTGAGTTGATGTGCCCCCGTCCTCTGGACAGATAAAGCAGGACGCGCCTCCATAACCTTTATTAAAAATATTAAATACTACTATATTCACCTCAGAAAAGAATCTTCTAGTATTTCATTTGCTTATGGGAAGGGCTTATTCCTGCATTAAGAAGAAAGGAAATAAAAATCTTAGAGAGCTAGTAAGCACAAAACCAAACAGCATGTTAACAAGTTTCTTCAAAGATTGTTGAAAACCATGGCGGTGCTTAGAACTAGACTAAATCTTTAAGGAAAAAGAAAATGTTACTACACTAAATATTAGCAAAACCAAATAGATGATAAAGTGGAATTAAAATACGTGAACACAAATTAGTGAAAACTGAAAAAGATTTTACACGAAAAGATCAGTATTCCCCTACTAGAATTAAATTTGATGGTGAAAAGTAGTTCATCAGTAGGAAACATAAGCAAATGGTTGCATGATACTACAGGCTAAACCCAATAAAATAAAATTTATGTTTCAACCATATGATAGCTAACTTCACAAACAAGTGTAAAATCAAGCATAGTTTATTGCTACACAACTGGCACCAACATGTAGAATATCTTACACAGCGGTACAGTCCTTCTGTGAGCATGATAGTCTTAATGAAACTTGAAGCTAATACGCATTACAGGCTTCTAACCAATCAAGAGAAACTCATTATTGTCATAATTGTAAGACAGCGCATGTCTGAAAAAATAACTTTGAACTGCAGCATCATTGCCAATACAATGATCTGCCAACAAAAAAGTACTATGAATCGTATGTGGACACTCTATCCTTTCATAATATATGAAGGATTCATAACATACAGGCGCAAAGCTATTTGTAACGAGGTTATAACTTAAAAAGGAGGACGATATCAACTTGAAGCATGTGTATAGCTTGCGGTTTGGTAGGAAAAGGACTTGTGCAAGACAGTACCAAACTAGTAGCGCATGTACTACTGCTGTTACATCTCAACACTTGCTGTAAGATTTGGACAAGTCTTTCTTCAGTTATTTTAGACTTCAGTTTTGTATTAGTTATATTTTATCATTCAGTTAGATAGTTTTCTATACTATACTGGTTACCTCTTCCTACTTTCTAGGATTTAGCTTTGCAAAAATTGATTATTTCCATTGCAATAAGCTCAATTGGAGGCCCTTCAAATACAAATACTTTTCATTCCACTTCTTTGTATTTATATGGTCTCAGAGTCTTTTTTTCTCTGCACAGTGGCCTCCGCTACCCAGTACACCACCATTATCCTCAAACACCTGATCCAATTCAATCCAGCATATCAGTTGTCCATCAAACTAGCCAGCAGCCACAATTTCACCACCTGGAAGGCCCAGATTGCCCTGCTGCTCCATGGCATGACATGGTCCCTCTTGATGGCTCTACGCAGTCCTCTCCTGAAACAGTCTCCATCAACTATCCAAGAGTTGATAAGGATTGGTTTGGTCGAGACAATTACCATTGCATCCACTATCTCTTCACATCTCTTTGTCGAAAAAATGGCAAACCTGCATCTTCAGTCTCAATCACCATCTCAGTCGGGTCTCCAAAGACACCAATCATTGCTGAATAACCGCGACAGATTCAATCTCCCTTTAATGAACTTGTATTAGCAGGTTCTCCCATCATTAATGAAGTTGTGGTGAAATTACTCTGCAACCTCGGTCCAGAGTTTCCTGAGATCTCAAGCCATACGGGCATGAGACTATCCAATTACTTATGAGGAAATTTTTTATAAGCTACTTGATCATGAACTAGTCCTCAAACATGAGAATTTTAAGAAAATTACCACACAGGTCACAACAGCTGTTGCTCCACAGGGCCGCACGCAACACTCGACACCCACCCAACACCAACAGCAATTGACATCCACCAAACAGGATGTTCAATCAACCCAAATGCAACTTCTCCAACTAAACTGCTGTCAACTCTGCGACTGCTTTAGACATATAGCAAATGTCTGTTGGCGTACGGTCCCATAACCACTTTGCAGCAAAAGCAAATTTAGTTGAACAAACAACACCAAATGACCACAATGCTTTTCTTTGGGAGAAGATTCATGGAGACGTGTATATATCTCAACCTCCCGGCAATGAGAAGGCGAATCATCCTGAATTTGTCTGCCATCTCAAAAAGGCTTTTTACGAACTCCGATGAGCTCCTAAGGCTGGGTAGGAAGCATTCAATAATTCTTTGATTCAAATGAGGTTCTAGATGTCCGAGTGTGATACTCTCTTTTTTGTCCTGCACAATATGAGAGTTACTATTTATATTCTGATCTATGTGGATGATCTCATACTCCTGGGCATTAATGAAACAGTCATTCGACATGTCATTACCTCTCTTTTGAAAAAAAAAATCTCTCAAGTATCTTGGCTTACTGCACTCTTTCTTGGACATTGAGCTTGAGGTACATTGGGATGCCTATGGTTTGTTCTAAGTCAATCTAAGTACATACAAGAAGTGTTACATGGCAATCAGATGCATAACTGCAAAGGTGTTTAGTCACCCATAAGTACATTTGTGAACCTACTGGTTGAATGACAGAGCACCCAAAACCAATGGCAAAGAGTACATGAGTAAGCTTGGTGAGCTTCAGTACCTTCATCTAAAGCCGGACCTGATATTACATAATCAGTAAACAAGCTTACTCAGTTCAACACCTCTCCCTGTGGTTCACGGGAAGGAAGTTAAATCTATCCTTCAGTATATTAAAAAGGCATCCCAATTCAGTAATCGTATTTCCCCACAGCAATCTCTCTATACCTATGTAATATGTTGATGCTGATTGGGCAGGTGATATCAATGACCTGTCACTCGTTCTCTGGTTACATTGTTTATCTAGGCACAACACCTATATCCTGGTATTCTCATAAGCCACCGACCGTCTCTCGTTCCTCAACTGAGGTTGAGTATTGTGTTTTGCTTCTGCCTTGTTGGAAGTGAACAGGATCAGCCATATGCTCAATGATTATCATGTGTTGCTCTGCTGCTTTTATAATAGTTTATGATAACCTTCGGGACATGTACATTGGCGAGAACATAGTACATTGTACCAAAATGAAGTACCTTGAGGTTAATCTTCACTTTGTTTAGAACCAAGTCAGACATGGCCCACTCTGTTCAAACCGGCCTTGCAGCGCACCAAGTTAGGTGCTATCTCTTAACACCTAACTTGAGGGAGGCATAATAGTGCATGTACTACTATTGTTACATCTCAGCACTACTTGTTAGATTTAGCGGAGTCTTCCTTCCATTATTTCAGGCTTCAATTTTGTATTAGCTATTATCATCCAGTTAGTTTGTTTTCTATACTGGTTATTTGTTCCTACTGTCTAGGAGTTAGCTTAGCCCAATTGGTTTACTTCTTATGTATATAATAGCTTAGCCCAATTGGTTCACTTCCTATGTATATAAACTCTATTGGAGGCTCATCAACCCAGTTCCTTCGTAGAACATGTACATTCAAGACCAACCACCTTTCTTCACAGATTCCCTTTTGTTTCGTATGAAGTTTATATCAAAGTTAAGGTAACAAAAGAATATCTACAATAACCTAAAGCTCCCGTCTTTACTTCCATACCACAACCAAATAGAATCAAATCACAGAAATTCGGACCTCAGAGTCAAAAAAACAAAAGTTTCAACTTTCTATTCAACGATTCTACAAAATAATACAACAACAACATACCTAGCGTAACCCAACAAGTAGGGTTTGAGGAAAGTAGTATGTACGTAGACCTCACCCCTACCTATGTGAGCTATAGAGGCTATTCCCTTGGCCCAACACTAAAAAAAGAATATCTACAATAACCTAAAGCTCCTGCCTTTACTTCAACACCACAACCAAATAAACTCAATAAAAAAGTTCACAGGATTTCAGACCTCAGAGTCAAAAATCAAAACTTTCAACTTTCAATTCAACAATTCTACAAAATAATCCAACAACAAAAACCCGCATACCCAGTGTAACATCACAAGTAGGGTCTGAGGAGACCAGGATGTACACAGACCTTACCCTGCTCCGTTTCCAATAGACCCTCGGCTCTAAAGAATAATCCAACACTAATAATTATAGTATGCAGTTGAATCAGATAATCAGAAACCCATTAAGCTTTTCAAATCAAATAAGAGTAACAACTAAAAAAGCTACAGTTATGCATGGAAACATTAAAATTCCTACCTCGCATCAAAAAATAATAATTGTATAACAAGTAATTAGAACTCCGATTATACACCAATTCGATCAAAATTCGATAAAAATAACGGTAAGGGTGTAAGAAATTAATACCTACAAAAAATTCAAAATCCAATGAATTCAGAAACGATACAGCTCCACATGATTCGAACTTATAAAACAGGTGAAATCGGAGTTCAGAGAATTCATCGGCGCCGTCGCCGGCGAATCGGAGATGAAAAATGAACGGTGGACGATCGCAACTTTTTCTGATGGCTGCTTAATTTTGTAGTACAAAAAAAAGCACATCAGATTATAACAATCTGTTATAATTAGGATTCTTATTCAACCAAAAAACAAAAAAAAAAAACAAATTGAAAATAAAATCAAAAATACATTTAAAGTATTTATTTTTTGTGAATTTCATAACTTAACTATTCATTATTTTATTTACCTGCGTAAATCATAACATATCTGAAATGCTGAGTTGATTTACACGCGCCTATTGCCAAGTGGGAATAATTTGGTCAACTCGGTATTATGATAGCTTAGATAAGGGTCAAGAAAATTTTGGACAGTTGAAGTATGAAACTCGTGAAAATTTGATGTCAAGAATTAAATATTAATTTAAATTAAAATCAAATAAGGAAAAAAATTAAGGGAAGTTATTTGACTTTAGTTTAATAAGGTATATATTAAATAATTTTAAATTTAGATAAAAACAGTTGTCGTATAGTTTGATTCAATATTTTTTAAAAGTCAATTTTATTAATTTAAGCTCTAATAAATTAAGTTAAATATTTTGTATTTTTATGTGACCAAAATAAATATAAACAAATTGAGAAAAGTCAGAATTAGAAATTTTAATTTATTTGGTTTGATTTGGTATCAAAGTTCATTATTTAGAACACCATAAAACCTAATAATAAATACTAGTCATTTTGACATATTCAATTTGTTTTTAAATATTTGTTTCTTTTTAAAAAGTAATTTTTTATTTTTAAAAAAAATAAATTTGTATTGCTTGGATTATTAGAATGTTAGTTAAAGGTGTTTTTGTCGCGGAGGATAACAATTTTCTCTAACATGTTTTTGAATTTTTTCATGTTTTTTCTTTAGGAAAATAGTTTTTATTTTTATTTTTTAAAAAAAGATTTTCTAACTGGAATTACAATAGCAGTATCATCATATCTGCATAACTACAAAAAATAAGATTTGAAAAATAGAGTGTATTAAAACTATCTTAAAGATAAAAATAGTGCTTTCGATAGATCCTCGACGACGATTTCTATTTCAAATTTATTATCTCCTTCTCACTTTTTAATGACCGCAAATCCCCACCCTCGACCATCCACTCACCCTCCATCTCCATCTTATTATTTATAGTGTTTCCCTAGCTTAAAAATGAATATATTTAAATAATATTTTTTACTTATTTATTTACTAAATCAATAAATAAATAAATAAATAATATATTTTATAGAAAATATTGTTTTTATACCAAACACATCCTAAGTGAAATGCTTAAATGTGAAGAAGAAAAAAGTAAGAAAAAAGCAAAGTGGGAATATGACTGTGAACTGTGAAGGATCCCACTTTATAAAAGGCAATGTAATTTGATGGTGAATGAACAGCTTTGTGGGTGCACGACATCGATATATTCATTAAAATGTAATTCTTATTATACATCATCGAAACAAATAATCGCTTGCGTTCTAGGTAACTCGGTTCAACTAAGCTTATGAGCGTGGTGTTTTGTCTAACTTTAAAGAATTGACGAGGATCCACACAAATGGCGAAGCATGATTATCATCAACTTGTGTTGTAAGGTATTGAGCTAAATCCACAACAAACACGACCCTCATGTGGTAATAAGTCGGAAGAAGGTGAGGATGACTTGAGTTAGATCAACAAATCAATTGGCAATATATTAATTTAATAAAATTTAGTGAATGATATGTTGTTTGTGAATTTTAATAATCTGTGTTACGTTAAAATAATATAAATACTATGAATCTTTAATATTTACTCCTATACATCTCTAATATTAGTTATTTTTGGCAAAGTAAATTTTGTCAAAAATATTCGACATTTCAGAAAATCCAGAAGTTCATTCTTTTTTCTTTTTTAAAAAAAATGAGACATTTAAGAAAAAGATAGATGTTACATAAATACTTTAAAGAGATAAATTATTTCTATATGCATTTTTGCAGGGAACAATTCGATTCGAATATTTAAATGGACTATGACAAGTCACTACTAAAGCAAATGTCCATATACCAACAACAACAAAAAAAATAATCCCAAAGGCATCATAAGGAGATCCCTCCCTGTTTATTAGAAGTTTCAAGTTCGAGCCCTGAAATGAAAAAGTTCTTAACGGGTCTTTTGACATGAATCTGAATTAGTCGAACTAGTAAATTTCAGACTGAATGATGAAACAAAAGGGAAACCATTACCCTTTTTTCAACCTCAGGTTCATGGGATCTTTTAGCTTCTAATTTTCTTTTCTTTGTCGTTGTCGTAGCTTCTTACTCTGCTGTGTCCTCTGCAACCACTTCCATCGCGGTCACTGGTCAAAAGGTTTCACACAGCTACTTTCGAGATCAATTACTCTATCAGCAGTGCATCAATTAACTTTAACTCGATTTCTGTTACTACTATCTGCCGCTTTTTGTACCTTGACCATCGAATTATTCTGTTGTAGTTACTGTTCCGAATGCTTTGTCATGCTCTCTATAGTATTTTGTCATTGCTTCTTCATTTCCAGCAATTGAAAAGGCTATCACAGGCAAAGAGTTCAGATTTGAGAACCAATGATCAAAATATTACTCACACCAATTGTCCATAAAATTAATAAATAGAGAGGGTCAATATCTAGCTCTACTTCAATCTAAACTGGAAAGAAAGTTTATGATAAGTCAAAATCGCTTACTTGAGTACGTAATATTCTCTCGTCTACTTCAATTTGTTTTTCATCCATACCCTTGACCTGTCCTCCAGTTTGACGCTCAAGGTGAGTCCACATACGGGTTTGCGCAGTTGTGCCAATGATATCTGAAAAAATTCAATTGGTTATGCAAAAGTGCAAAAACTACTTTCAGGATGCAATGCCGATAATAAAAGTGGACTTGCCTGTAAAGATGCTTTCACAGGTTTCCCCTCGGTGGTTGAAAATATCCAGTACAGGAGCAGTGAGATCATGCACTCTAGCATATCCACCAAAAGTTTTCTCCAAATTACACAACTGTCTAGAAAGAGCACGATTAACAAGCCGCCTATGGATTACCTCCAGTTGAATTTACCCTTCTTTCAAGTATAGACTTAGATTAAGTACTACAACAATTAAAACAAAAGAAAATCAAACACAAGTAGCCAGGTGGACAAAAATCTGCATAAGACCGAAAGCATTGCAACAACAACAACAGCAAAACACAATGTAATACAACGAGCGGGGTCTAGAGAGGATAGAGTGTACGCAGACCTTAACCGTACCTTCAAAGGTAGAGAGGCTGTTACCAATGACCCTCGGCCAGACCAAAAGCATTGCAGGGACAGAATTAACTTTAAACTAAAGTAAAGATGCAAGAATAGTATTCATAAAATGGGTAAAAAATTGCTGAGAATACATTGTCTTTGATCATCTTTCACCATAAAAAATAAGTTCATTACCAGTATTCACCTACCGGGAAAAGTGCCTTTGCATTTTTACAAATTACTTACCACAATATACAACGAGATGAAATAAATATATGAAATGTAGATAGGATACCAAATGAATGGAGAGAACATGAGATCCAGGGGTATGACAACTTAAAAGAGACTGACTTCTAGCTTCAGATAATTCAAGCTTTCTCCTCCTATGTTACTTGTTGAGTAGCCCCAAGAAAATCATTGAAACTACGAACCTAAGCATGAAGAGCATGTGAACTCGAGAGTTTGTACTTCTAGTTCAAATTTAACCAAGTATTAGAACACTCCTACCCAAGTTTGCTCAAACTATTCTAGCTAATTATGCTCGTCTATGCAGAGCACTACTCCAACAGAAGTTAGTAGGCAAAAATAAAAAAAAATTGGTCCGGAAAGAGGGGGTTCAGTGATATGACAAACAATACATGACTGTCCTCAATGATTGTTCAACTCTTAAATAATATCATTTATTCTATGCTTTCATTGGGGAGAAAGTAGGCCAGTCTATTTAAGAATTCAGACCACTATTTCAGGACACTATTTAAGTCCAATTTATGGAAATTGCAATGAAATGAGTATAACTTTCAATAACAAAGCCATGATATTTATACAAAAGTAAGTTCATCCAAAGAAATGAAGACATTCCAACAAAACTTAAAAAGATGCATCGATAGATTGATGCAATAGAAATTTCTATTGGTTAATATGTATGTGCATTTTAAAAAATCAAATCTCAATAATTACATCATTGTGCAATTTATCCAACCATTGACAAAATTGAGAGTTTGAGAAAAACGATACCTTTTGGCAACTATAGTATTTCCCTTCTTCTGCCAAAAAATAGTTTCATCAACTTATGTAGAAATTGCTCAAATCGTCTCACGAGTAAGCAAATTCAGAAAAGCTGCAAATCTGCAACAGAAAAATACACAGGTAAGAAAAGTGGGAAGAAACATCTTTTGAATGTTTCTTTTCTTATCTTCTCCTTTCATATTTACAAATTGTTTTGTATTTAGACAAAGAAGAGAAAAAAAATATAATCTAAAGAGATCAGAATATGATGTAGATAAACAACACTGTCAGATTTTCCTCTATTTTAATGGACTTGTTGTAATTCACTGTGTAACCAAACTAACCTTTCCTGGCTAGATCCTTTCATGAAACTTAACCGCATGCAAGACACATTGTTCTATATTGTACATCAGCATAGAGAAATCTGAGAAGGAAGAGGGAAGATGTAAATGCGCACCTTACTTCACTATCATAGATTCCAGTATCACTGACATGGTTCAACTGCAAGCATTTCTAAATGATACCTCTTCTTGTGGTCATTCACTATATCATACAAAGAAACATATATCAGTAACCAAAAATTCTCTTTATTCTTGTAGGTAAAATGTCAAGAGTGAATACTCTATATTGCAGAACAGCAGTGTATTTTTTAATTTAGGTGCCCCTAAAAGTAAAATCAACTCAATTTTGCACTTCACTTCAACTGCTCACAAGTTCCTAGAAGTTTAACAATCAAGGCAGCTGATGTTAAATCGTCAAAACAATCATAGTACAGAATCCATACTGAGTAATAAAGCATTGATTTCAAAAAATCAGTTTGAATTTCTAAAGATTATACCTCTGGAACTTTCAGTCCGGAGCAGACAGATGAATGTTCATCTTGGGTTAAACAGCTTGAAATCTCGGTGATTTTGGCATTTCCTTGAATATAACAGGTCTAAAATAATGAGTTCCGAGAGCTGCAAATCCCATAGAATTTGCCAATGAGAAGGATTCAAAGCAAGTCAGCCTGAAATTCCAACTTCCAATTAAACAATCTTAAAATAAAAAATATTTTAAAAGGCAATCATAAGTTCCATGATATCTGTTTGTTTGAAGCAGAAATATTCATATTCTCCAGGACAAATCTTTCAATCTCAACTAGTCAATCTAAAGTTTTAGATGATCCAGAAATATATAGAATAGTATTTATTGGACTAATAAGCCATAACAACAACATACCCAGTATAGTCCCACAAGGTGGGGTGTGGGGAGGGTAGGGCGTACACATACCTTAACCATATGGAGGTTGAGAGGTTGTTTCCGAAAGACCCCCAGCTCAGGTAACGCAAATCAAAGAACATGCAAAAGGAAAGAAATAAAACATGTACTAAGGAAGCATCACGTAGCATATAGGGAAGGAAAACAGAAACATCAGCAAAATCATGTGATAACCAAAACACAGGACACAACCAGTAGTTGCAAGACAGGAAACTTTGCAAAAACTGTTGATAGTAAAGGAGAAACAGGTACGGGCGATATTTGACAAATAAGCAACTGCCCAATATGCAAATAAATATCAGAAACATACAAAAGATGTTACCACATAGGTGTTCCATCAGAAACATGCAAAAAGATATAACCAGATGGGTGTTCATGGATACAAACCATTCCAGATATGTGCAACCTATGAGTTGATTGCATTAATAAGAGTCTGAGATAAATCTCGGTCAAGAGTAAAACCCTTCTCCATCATCTGATCCCAGATTGCACAAGCCACTGAGAGGTTCTTCTCCTGTATGAGACCTCCAATAATCAATTTGAAGGTGATTCCATCAGGATTCAAACCTCTGGCTTGCATATCTTCATAAAGACTCAGTGCTTCTGTTACTCTAGAAGCCTTGCAAAATCCACTGATTAGTGCATTATACGAGATAACATCAGGAGCAACACCCTGTTCCACCATATCACGGAAAATGCTCTCAGCCACCCCTATTTTACCTGTCTTGCACAGGTTATCTATAATAGAAGTGTACAGTACACGATCAGGAAAAAGGCCCATGCTGGTCATCTGATCAACAAGTGCCTTAGCTACACTAGAATTGCCTTCTTTTAGAGAAGCTTCTATAAGAATCGTAAAAGTTACAACGTCAGGGACAATTTTTTTTTGCTCCATCTCCTCAAAGAGATTGTATGCCTTCTTACTGTGGTCTGTCTTGCAGAGTGCTCTAATAATAGTATTGTAAGATACAACGTCTACCAATCCTTTGGTTTCCATCTTGTCGACCATTAACTTATAAGCCTTATCTAATCTATTCGCTTTGCAGAAACCTCTGAGAAGCTGGTTATAGCTGTAACCATCAGGTTCCAACCCATTCCCTTCCATCTTCTCTATCAACTTCACCGCCTCTTCCAACATAAGCTCGTTACAACAATAATTCAAGAACACATTATAAGTAACCAAATCTGGTTCACACCCGTTTCTCCTCATGAATGTCTTAATTGCTTGTGCTTTGTCAATCCTACCAGCTCGACAAAATCCATTTATCAGCGTATTGTATATTTCCGTGTTGAATTTGACTTGACCCCTTAGAATACCCAAAGTCAGCTCATAAGCCAAATCAACGTTACCACTCCCACACAGCCCAAAAACAAGAGCTTTACAAGCCTTATTGTCTGGTATTAAACCTTTCCTAATCATCGTATGCCACATTTCAACAGCATTATCGAACCGTCCAATCCTACACAACCCACTAATAACAATAGTATAACTCACTACATCTGGCTCTCTCCCTTTCTCTCCCATTACTCTAATCAACTCCAAAGCAATATCCACCAAATTTTCACTACACAAAAGATTTAAGTACATATTATACGCCCAAAAGTTGGGTACAATCCCGAACCTATCCATATCATTTAGTAACCTATTAATAAGATCAAAATTCTTAATTTTACACAACCCACAAATAAATTTTGAATATGTCAATGAATTCAAAGAAAACCCAACTGGTTTCATTTCATTATAATAACCTTCCGCTAAATCAAAATGCGAAGTGCGAATCAAAACACCAATAATTCTATTGTAATCAATGCTGAAAACTCTACAATCTGATTGAGTCATTTTGTCAAACACTTGGAGTGCTTCGTTTACCAAACCAGTTTTCAAGTAATTTGATATGCGAGTACGATATATGAGTCTATGCTTACCAAGAGCTTTATTCATATCAATCAATATAAACTCTTCAAAACCGAAAGCATACTCTTATTTTTTCAACAACAGTATAACAGTAGAAGTTGTGGGATTTGCAATGAGATGGGTGAGGAGAAACTGGTTTTGGCAATGGAGAAAAATGGCAGAAAAAAGAAAGATTTGGGGGCTGAAAACAATGGAGAAATCCAATTCTCAAATAAAATTTTAGGGCAAAAGGATCAATTTGATAGTCACCATGTTAGAGTTTTTTGAGTTTTATATATGAGTTACTAAAAATTTAATGGAATTATTATTTAAATCAATTCAACTAATAATATATATAAAGTAAATGTTTTTGAGATTATTTTATATATGTAAAAAATAATGAAAAAAAATAAATATTTGCTGGGTAAACAAACATAAAATATTACTATAAAATACATTTTATGAATTTATTACTCAAAACAAGTTTGGACATTGCTGAAAATTTTGAAATCTAACCGTAAGACCATCTCCAACTCACCTCTATTTTAATATCTATTTTTTATATTTGAAGAGTAAAATAGAAAATAGACGCTTCAATACACCTCCATATCACTCTTTATTATTCAAATTTAGAGAGTTGAATAGTAGTTGGTAGTTCTCCAAACTACTATTCACACTCTCTCTTTCACTTTTTCAACATCTTATTAGTATTCTATTACTTTCTTATTAATATATTATTTTACATATAATGTCATTAATTAAATATCTAATATTCATAATTCTTTTTAAATGTAATATAATATTTTTAAAAAGTATATTATTTAATATATACTACTTTAATCTCAAATTAATGTATTTTAATTTTTTCTAATTTTCGTCAATAATATAATTTTATTTTACTATTAATTTTTACTATAAAGAATACACAAAATTAAAATGATAAGATGAATTATTATTTTAAAAAAAATAATACATAATATGATAATTTAAATACAAGATAACAATACAATACATAACATAATAATTTAAATACAAGATTAAATACAATACATAACATAATAATTAATTTATCACAACAATAGTTTAGTAATCTGGGAGGTCATTTCCAGATTTAGCACTATTCGAAAAAAAATTAGAATATGATCCAGAGAAGTGTTGCGATTGTGGTTGTGACTGCGATTGTGATTGTCGGTTTCTTTTTTCAAGTATTCGTTGTTGTTCTCGTTGCAGGTAATCACGAACATTTGGATCACTAATAGAGCATTTATGGAGCAACGTAATAATTTTGAAAATTGAGTGTTTATGTAATTGTATTTCACTTTTATTTGAATTTGTCTTGCAATTGTATCTAACTAGTTCCACTCACATAGAAACTAATTTCGTTAATACCACTTCTCTCTTTTCATTTATCACAAATCTTTTTTATTCCATTGTTTTTTATTTTTCCTTTCAAGTCCAAGTCAAGTCCAAGTTCTCACCTTTTTGCAATTTCAAAGATTTCTCTTTTTTCTTCTTAAAATTCTATGTGATGGATTCGAAATTCGTTCATTTATTGAACAATATCTCCGTATCAATCAAAGATTCAATCAGAATACAAGTTATACTTGATGAGCTTCAAAAGAAGTTAATGTGATTAAAAACTTAGAATGGATAGTATAGAGTCCATACAATAATCTCTATCTTAAATGAGGTAAAAAAATATTATACTTTCTATTAAAAAAAAATCTTTCAAATTTTTCAATACATAAGATTTTTAACAATAAATATACATATATATATGTCTTTGAGAGAAAATATGGGCTCAAAAAATTAGGACCCCAAACGATTACTTTAGTGATCTTATGATCGAGACGGCTCCGTGAGCAACATAATGGCACACCACAAAGTCAATTGAGGGTTGAAACAAGTGGAACTCCTTTATAGTTTTTTTGTGCACATTCTTATAGACTTATATTTTTCCTTATAAAAGCAATTGAGCTTTTCAATAAAAAGAACATCGATGAGCACAACTAAGATGATGAAACGGAAATGACAAACTCAATCAAAAGGCTCTTGTTGCAGAAAGCTTAGAATGATGATTTACGAAGTGAATTATCTTTTTAGTCTTAACGGTAGTGATTTAGAGACGTATATAAAATTTTAAAAAACAAAAATCACAAGTAAATTCACATTGATAACACGATTAATAATAAAATAATATTTTTTAAGGAGATAATAATTTTTTGAAAAAAATAAGGGTAAAATAGAATAATTTTAGTAAGAATAGGTGGAGTAATAATAATAAATAAATAGGTAGGTTAAGGGTTTTTAGACGCTTGTTTAGGGTTTTGTTGGTAGATTATCGATAATTGTGGTGAATAGGGGGAGTTGCGATGGTGGAAATTTCATGAATTATTTCAAAATAAAAAAAAAATTGGGCAACGGTGAAAGATGGTTGGGAAATTTCGATAATTAATGTCAGGAAATACATTCTTGAGAAGATAATCGATTATTGTCAACGTGATGCTAACGAGGCTGCAAAAGAAAGCATAAAAAACTTGGATCCAGGAACTTTGCAATTGTATCTAACTAGTTCCACTCACATAGAAACCAATTTCGTTAATACCACTTCTCTCTTTTCATTTATCACAAATCTTTTTTATTCCATTGTTTTTTATTTTTCCTTTCAAGTCCAAGTCAAGTCCAAGTTCTCACCTTTTTGCAATTTCAAAGATTTCTCTTTTTTCTTCTTAAAATTCTATGTGATGGATTCGAAATTCGTTCATTTATTGAACAATATCTCCGTATCAATCAAAGATTCAATCAGAATACAAGTTATACTTGATGAGCTTCAAAAGAAGTTAATGTGATTAAAAACTTAGAATGGATAGTATAGAGTCCATACAAATATATTAGAATGAATCAAAAGGTCAAATACAAATAAATATTAGTTTGGATACATGTGTTGCACATATATCCTATATCTTCTATACAATTTCAAATATTTTATATAGTTTCGACTGATATGTTAAAAAAATTAAGTATATCAAAAGTGCCCACCCTCGAGGATGAGAACATTAATCTTATATTTTAGTCACCTAACACTTGAATTCAAAATGAATTTAATATTTGCAAAGTTCAAATATAAATTAAGATAGTTGAGATATTATTTATAATAGTTACTTTATATTACACATACATATATGTTACTCTATGATGTTAAAGATACAATGTTTCTTTAAGATCTATTTTTTCTTAGAACATTCCACACTATTTTTATAGTAGATTTGAGATGTAATACAATATTTTTTTAAGATATGTTTTTTGGTAGAACATTCCACACAACTTTTATATTAGATTTGAGATGTATTTGTTTGAATAATAATAATTTACATATAAATGCTTCCACTGGAAAAAATATATTTTATACCCTATCAAATTTTTGCATGTGTGATCACTTGTAATATACATATACATATATGAACCCCAAAGTATAATTTGATGAAAAATTTTCATTTTCGCAATCTGCATCAGATGTGGCAATCTAGCTATTATACTCTAAACTAAATTATGAGACTATAATTACAACTTCTACATCTACTCTCAAATTTAGATTATTTGAATAACTTGATGTGTAAAATATAATATCAAATTAAAATACCGACTTGACAAAATAAATTGCATATAATATAAAATGACAGAATAAGAGATTAAAATACCAAATAGTATGATTATTGAATAGAATAATGAAATCATATGGTGCAAACATATGGTCCAATTCTCATACTGCATATGCGAAACCTTTCATTTTGTATCAACTGGAACCTTATAAATACAAATATCCAAAAAATCATACAAAATTTATAGAATAAATTTTTTAAAAATTATAACTATAGGAATGCTTAAATTAATTATAAAATTTATATGTCTCGATCATTACTACAAAATAAAGTGAGTATCCAAACAATGCTTAAACTTGACTATAAAAACCTAATGTTATATCAATTTCTGAACATCCCAAAAAACATATGTTGACCTCTCGTTAGCTTTCCAAATCAAATCTGGCACATCTACAAATCAAAATAATTTGAAAGCAAGAACATATCAAATCAAAATGAAAAAGGAATAAATATTTAGAATAATATCATACATTGATTACAAAATATGTTCAAAATTCTAACATTTAAAGAAAAGAAACGGAGAATTCACCTCATTATTGCTTTCACTGAGAAGAGAAAAATAATGATTAACAAAAACACGTAAAGAATAATATTTAGATAAACATGAACAAAATAAATAAAAGGATAATAAAAGAAAATGGAGATTGTCAAGCACTTACGGAAAGAGACATGAACTTGGTAAAAATATTTTTGCTAAAAATTAAAGAGGATAAAGCAATTATGTTATACCATAATAATGAGTATAAATTGTTATTTTGATTTGATATACCAGTTAGGCTAATTAAATGTAAAACATGAGAGAAAAAGACAACGAATAAACGAAAAAAATGGAATATGAAGAGGCACATGAATTAATTAGTAGTGTAATTTTTCAGAGATTTATACACATTACACAAAAGAAAAAGAATGAAGCGGCAATTTTTTTTTTATTAGCGGTATAATTATTCAAAAACTAATACACGTTAAACAATATTTTAATTTTAAATTATGAAGATGAAGGAATTTTAAATTGAATTTTTTTTATTTTTTCAATGATTTCAAACTATATATATATATATACCAAAATATTTTTTTAATCTTGTGGTTATAAACATGTCAGGTGGAAGTTAAATTTAAAAATTGACAAAATAGGAAAATATATTCTTTAATGTTTCGAAGCGAACTAAAAAAGTCAAATAAATTGAAAGACACTATAATGTATTTTTGTTATTAAAAAGGACTTATAATAATTTTATTATTATTAAAATATTAAACCCCTCAAATTTGAGGACGTAAAACGAATGCCTCATTTTTAAAGGCATTGAGCCGCCTTGGCTCCCGGAAACAACACTTAAATCTGAAGCAATACTTAGCTGATATTCATTTTGTGCTTTATGTCCATTTAAGTGTCATTGAGTTGGCCTCCTGATTGATGAACTAATGGACTTCTTTTTGTGTGTTTGATATCCGCAGTCAGAATGTGCAACTATTAATGGTTTGGTTATTCGTATATGTTACTCGTAGTTCTCGACCTACTTTATTGACCACTATATCATATCTTTGGTGTTGGTCACACAACTAAAAGGATGTATAACAAAGTTAAGATTAGTCTTTTCTGTTACGCCCCGTTTATCTTCGTACAATTTTCACAACTTCGAATGTTGATCGTTTACGCATATACAAATACTTTTCTTTTTATATATAGTTATGACAATGTTTGAGCTTTAATATCAATTATTTTATCGCGAGTAATATCTTTCACTAGCTCATAACGAGAGTCTATTCCTGATCTGTACTAAAATATTCACTCATTGTATTAACCGCTAGGCCATATTTTTTGAATGTGTGTACACAATTGCATTTTGAACGTTCGATGATGTCTATGTGAGAAGTGTCTCTCTATATTTTGCAGGGGTAATTCTCCCTACCAAACATTCATAGCCTACTACAATCACAAAGAATCAAAATTGGTGGTTGGATCTATGTTAAAAGACTTATTAAAAAAAGGTTTGTTGTTCACGGTTGAAAAAATGATTCTAATATCTCAAAAAGAAGAATTCATATTATTTTCTAGATTCATTTCTTCATCCCTTATTAATGAGTTAATATGTTATTTAACATATTTCTACCATTAGTATTTGAGATAATTATCTAACCATTGAATGGTTTTGACTTGGTCACATTGCAACAAAATTAGTTGTTACCATTCATTATTTATATACTCATATTGCCAACTATAATATGGTTTTATATTCTGAGAATCTTTGTTAGTTTCTGGCTCCTAATTTTATATCAGAAGAGTTTGTTGAATCTTGAGGAATGTGAAATATCCTTAAGGATAGTATCTGACACGCCTTAAACTTTGATGAAATTTCATACACGTTTAATCTTAATAAATTCTTTGCTATTTTTTTTGTTTCTTACTTCCTTTGCTAGGAAGGAGAGAATGTTTAGCATTTTAGTAAAAAACATGAGTTCTTTTTTAGTGTCAAATACAACGCAAGCAAATCCTCTCCTCCATTTTAATTTGTTTGACTTACTTTCCTTTTTAGTTTGTTTCGAAAACAATGTTTCTTGATCCCCTATTTTAACTTTCTATTTTGCATGTTTAAGACCATAACAGTAAAGAGCATTCTGCATATATCTTTAGTTTAAAACCATAAAATTTAAAAGTCTATTTTACTTTCTTAAATTTCATGTCAAGTCAAAACAATACAAACAAATTAAAACGGTAAGAGTATCACTTTCCATTTCATCTCATGTCAAGTCAAGTCAAACTACAATTACATTCCAAACCAAAGTAACAAGTACTTGTTAATTTCCTTTTTTATCACTTCAAAAATAATTATGTTGTCTTTTTTCATTGTTTAGTTTTAAAATTTACGTTAGATTTTTAATTAATATTTAAGACTTTGAAATCAATTGAATATTGTGTATCAATTATTTCCTTAGTTGTATGGAAAAACAATAGAATGACGTTGGGAAAATCCTAATTTGAGATGAATTCTAAGTGATATATATATAGAGGGGGGGGGGGGGGGG
>JAJONR010009361.1:0-24908 GCA_029582245.1 Solanum etuberosum
GTTCTGAATTTCATGCAAGAAACTGAGCAACAACATGATAATCTGATTTGGATCATTCTAACAGCTAAAACCCAACAATTTCTAACATTCAAGAAACCCTAGGTCTAGATAATATCAAGGGAATCAAGATTCTGACTGAATTCTAGGGACCTAATGGGAGAAAGGAACCCACTAGTGAAATGCCACATACATGGTGATAGATTCCATGGAGAAATCTTTTGATTTCGGGGTTGGAACTGAAGAAAACTCGCTGCGTTCTTGGAAAAAAGGTTTGGTCGACTCTTTCTCCCTTTTTGCTCTGAGTTTGATAAATTTTAGAGAATGAATTGACTAGGGTAAGTTCTAATTAAGTTACTAGACCTATACTGACCAAAACTACGTAGTTTAGGGGGTTACACGACGTAGTTTAGAGGTCCAACACATAGGGAAAAGACCAAAAGATCCCTGACTTAACTACTGTCGGGGTCAATCGACGGACTGACCGACGGACCGTGGATGGACAGACGGTCTGTGCTGGTCAACTGTCGTTCGTTACTGGGAGTTGAATAATGAGGGTCTGACCTATGACCCTGGACCACAGACCGTGGTATGAGTAACAGTCCGTAGGTCCTGGCGTAGGCTGACCCTTAGCTGCTTTTCTGGGGGGTTTCTGGAACTGAAATCTGGGGCCCAACCTACGGCCCGGGACCATGGACCGTGGTCTGACCTATGGTCCCTAGGTCCTGGCGTAGGTCTGGACTTAGAATAATTTTTCTGGGCTTTTCTCGGAGGGGCTCAAGGTGGTGAACCACGAACCACCAGAACGGACCGTGGGTCACCCTACGGTCCGTAGGTGGTGCCCGTCGGTGGCACCTGTAGCTTCTCAAATTAGCAATCTGGTCTGTCTAGGATACGGGGTGTTACAATAATGTTTTAATATTTTTACCCTTTTAATCATTCAAACAACATATACTTTTAATATTTTTCCATTCATAATTATATAATTATGATTTTGTATATTATAAAAAAAGAATAGGAAAGTGTTAGTATCCTCGATAATTATCTTATTTAGGAATTTGAAGTAACCATCTAAGGCTAAAATGATCAATTGGTAATGCAGTTACCATTTTAGACTCTTAAGCAATATCTAGTCTAATAGGATAATATTTCAATACATGTACCTTTTTTTACCATACAAAAAAAGATATGCTTTTAAAATCATATAAATATGATTTTTCTAAATAGTTATTTTATTCTTCATGCAAGGAAAATTATTTTTCTTGTCACGCCCTCCACTCCCCCCACCCCCCACCCCCAAAAAAAAGGGAACATGATCAATATCGATTCCATTATGGAATGACCCTCAAAGTTATTTTCTCTATTTTGTGATAATTATGGGGTTTAGAGATTTCCAATAGGAACCCCAAGTCATTATGACTTATTGAGACTGACAGTTCGGTCACCTGGTCGTTCGTTTGGTTTTTATTCAAATTTCAGTCTTGTAGAGTTTTTGAAATTTAAATAGTTGGCTTTGGTAATAACTTTAGGTAAACGACCTCATATTGCAATTCTAATGAGTCCATTAGCTCCGGAGCGTTGAGTTTGGTCTGGGTGGACCTCTGATATACCCAAATTAAACCTCCCTAAAGATGTATAAGCAGTCGTTGTCAAATAAAGAACCTAACTAAGGTTAGGATCGATACCACGAGGAATATGGTCTAGACTTAGGCTAATTTACTATTGATTGTACGTTTAGTCAGCTTACTTCCGTTTCCATAAAATGGAGGGATTTGTAACACAAAGTAATAATTGATTGATTTGCAGTAACAAGTAACAGGATTCACAGTTCGTAATAACAATATGAGATGAAACTAGGGCACATGTGTTCCCCACAAGTTCTTAACGCAGAATTCCTAATAATAATAACTCTTTCCTAGTGGTTAACATGCAAAATCAGTAAGTTAGATATCTCCTAAGTGATTTGTAACACCCAAAAAAAATTGAGCTAAGACTCGAACCATTCTTCATAGTGAGTAAGATTTTTACCGAGGAATTTAAATTTTTCCTAAGTTTTAAGGTCACTAGATGTAGCACCTTGAGTTCCAAAAAGAATTGAAGAGAATTCATTCAAGTCATTCCTAAGTTCTTTTAAGTTTTGGCTCAACTTCAAACGACCATAACTTTCAGTACATGATGAGTAAGGTGACCCATAAGGTATCAAATGAAAGGTCTTGGAATCCTCTTTCCAAAGCCACTGAGTTTGCTAAGTTTTAAGTTTGGATGAGGGAGATATGCCCGTTTGAAGTTAGCATGTCCAGTTAAGGAAAGTTACTTGAATTAGTCAGGGGTATTTTGGTCTTTTCCTTACCCAATAAGATTAAAATGATTTTTAGTAATATTTTGGGGTCAAATTTGATTTGGGTTTGTTTTACGAATCCTAATTATGCTTAGGGTTTTAGAAGAGAGTTCAAGAAGAGAAAAGAGGAGAAAAAAGGGAAGGTTCAAGGCGTTCGTCAAGATTCTTGAGTTTCGTTGCGGATTTTCGCCAAGAGTTTGATCCCTAAGAGGTATATAAGTTTTCATAGTATTGGGTTCGTTCACCCACACGCCAATCATGAATTCCTTCTTTCAAATTTCATTCACAAGATTGAGTATAGTTGAGTTCTTGATGAATTCTTGATGAGTTTTCTTGAAATTTCATTCGTAATCTTGATTGTGGGGATTTTAATGAGTTCTTGAGATAAAAGTTAGTGATTTGAGGGTTGTTTTGAGTAGATTATCGTGTTCTTATGTTGGGTATTCGAATCTAAGTGAGTAGGAAAGAAACCATTCGATTCTAGGCGAGTTAGGTTCAGAAAATGAGAAAGAAATTCTTCGGGGTTTTCTGGGCAAGGGCTGGCGCGCCACCCCACCATTGCGCCACAGAGATGCTGTAGTTCAGGGGCTGGCGCTCTGCGCCACTCAGTACGCCAGGGTCATCTGCCCCTACCCGTTATCGTCGTTTAGTCCGTCTGAGTTCTTTCAATGGGTTCCTTTACTCCCTTTTGATTCTAACTACTCTAAACTACTTTTAAACATTTAGAAATCATTCGTAACATGAATCATAACCTTGAATTCATAATTCAAATTCGAGGTAGAGTTAAGAGTCAAGGCTTGAGAGTTCTTTTGAATCTTTTGAGAAAGTCCCTTTGAGTCTTTTTAAAGAGTCTTCTACAATTACTAATAACTTGTTTCAAGACTCGAGTAAGTGAGTATGAGAATGAGGATAATGTGTTCATGAGTCTATATTATCATTTAGATCCTTGAGTCGAGTCGTTCATGCCCATAAATTCCGCATGAACCCTATAAGTCGAGCATTCTTGAGATGAGAAGTATCATTGAGTCCTTGAGTTGAGTAGTTCATGTCCATAGTTCCGCATGAACCCTCTGAGTCGAGCATTCTTGAGATGAGTAGTATCATTGAGTCCTTGAGTTCTGGAGTTGTTGAATTCCGAGTATTGAGTTATATGTATGGTTATTGAAAACCTTGAATTGAGTCTTTCACGTCCATAATTCGGCATGAACCCCATTTTGAGAAGTCTTTTTCAATTATTTAAAATTTGTTTAAAGGCTTGAGTAAATGAGTTGAATAAAAGTAAAGTTGAGTTCATTTTTAAAAAAATGATATATGGGAACTAAGTATTCCTAAGAGTAAATGTTTTTACATTTAAGGATAAAGGAAACACCGATTTTCAAAAGAATTCATGAGGAATTTTGAGTACTATCTCTTTTAAGAGAAAAGTTTTGAGTAATAATCTCAAAGTTGAGGAAGAGGAAATGTTTTTTTTTAAACATATGAGTTAAGTTATATTTTGGGAGTACTATTGAGCACCAATATGGGGGAGAGTTCTAATAACTCACAACCCCAATAAACCATGTAGCCAATGTGGGTATAAAGGGCCATACTTTTTAGATGATTCCTTATTGCTTTCTAAGTATAGACTAGTAGATCCACTTAGTTTAGGAGTTCTATACCCCAACAGGGTATATGACAGTTTTTGCAGCGTGGGCGAGACACTGTATCATCACATAGCTCATAGTGATGGTTGTCGGTTAGAGAATCTCCAAAATTGAGTTATTTTTTATCTTTACATACAAATAAGATTTATGATATGTATTTTTACATACAAATGAGTTATTATTGTATTTTTACATACGACTGAGTTGCTATCTATTGCTTCACAACTTTTCATATATTGCATCTTTTATTGTTGCTTTATCCTTGAGTATCTTATTATTGAGTTGAGCCCTATTTATCTGATTTGAGTTGAACTATGTTTCACTGAGTTTAGTATCTTATTATTGAGTTGAGCCCTATTTCTTTGAGTTGAGTTGAGTATCTTATTATTGAGTTGAGCCATATTTCTTTGAGTTGAGTAAGTTGAGAAGAGGTAAGTATGTTTCTTTTCCATCAGTTCAAGCTTATGTTTATGCTTTAGAATTCCCCTTACATGCTCGTACATTCCATGTACTGACGCTATTTGGCCTGCATCTTTTATGATGCAAATACAGGTATTCAGGGTCATCAACAAAAGCTTGGTTGATACCACTTGCAGTTCCAGTCAGCTTTGGTGAGCCTTCTTATATTCCGGAGGACTTCACCTTTACCTTACAGTTAGTAGTTTTAAGATGTCGTGAGTCTTGTCCCGATATCCTTCTGTAATAGTAGAGGCTTCATAGATAGAAAAAGTTGAGTAGTTTTCAGTATGTATCTTCTTTGAGTTGTTTTTACAAACTTTGAGTTTATCTATTGAATATTGTTCATATTATTTAAAGTTGAGTTTATTGAATTCAAATCAGTTCTAAAGCTTATGTATGTTTGAGTTAGTCTTCCGCTTGTAGTCAGCCAGGATGAGAGTTCACTTGGGGATCAACAATGGTTCTTGAGTGCCGACCACGTCCTGGGTGTAGGCTCGGGTTGTGAAAAATTTGGTATCAGAGCACAGAGTTCAAGTTTCCTAGGGTGTCTATGAAGCTGTGTCAGTAGGATCTTATTTATGGTTGTGAGGGCCCCACTTTTATAAATGAGGGACTATAGACACTTAAGAAAAATTTCTCTTCTTTCAGACTCTTAATCGTGCAATGGAGCTTTGTCATACAGATTTATTCATACTCATGCGTTTTTCAGATTCATTCGACTACCCCTCATACAAAAGATGGTTGAAAAGTAAAGCCGAAGATCCTTAAGGATGAGTTATTATTAGCAAGAGTCTTGAGGAAGTCATGAGACTCAAGAGGGGCTTAAGAGGAGCCCATGAGTGAGTTAAGTGTTGAGTTCAAGAAAATGCACTCATATTCATATGAATCGTGCGTTTGAGCTAAAAGCGAGTTGTACTCTCTTCTTTAAGCCTTGTTTCAGTTGATATCCTTATGAGGAAGTATGTTTAGAGCTTGGGTAGTATTTTCTCCCTAAAAGATAGTATGAATTACGAGATTATGAGCGGTAGTAGTAAAGAGTGCCCTTAAGTTAAGAGAAAACCATGCAGAGGTATAGAAATCTATGGAAATGAGATAGTGATAGGGCAGGTTATGTTATTGCAATCATGCACCCAGTCAGTTATAAGTGATGAGTTCCTTTATGGGTGGAATACGGAATAACAATGTTGTAGAGAGTTCTTGATAGAAGAAAGAGGAATAGTTACTAGTCGGAATGAGATAGAGTATACTTTTAACCAAAATAGAGTTGAGGTCGATGTGCCATCGTGTTAGAGAAGGCTAAATTCATGTGTTGAATAAAAGAGCAGAGTATTCATGAGGTGATATACCCAAGCTAGGCTTATGATTTTTGAAAGGAGAACCCCATGGTATTCAGAGTATGATAGAACTATTTGAGAAGTAATGCGCAATAAGTAAGTAAATAGTACTTAAGTTGTGAAATTAAAGGTGAAGGCAATCTGTAGGTCGATAGACGGAGAGCTAAAGATTTCCTAATTGTCATGAGATCTTAGTGGGTGAGTGTTTCTTGAAATTTCTTGAAGTTGCAAGTAGTACAAGGTGTGAGCAATAAAATTGATATATGTGTTTAGTACTAGACACTAAGCTTGAATTTGAGATAAGTGTCGTGATCAAAAGATGGCAATATGAGGGTAGTGGTGTTAGTTTTGAGATCTGATCTAGTAGGTTTGACCTGAAATAGGTGAGGAGATCAAAGTGGTACCTTGGAATGAAAATATGGTATTATGACCCATAGAGGAGAAATGAAGGTAGAGCTGTAAGAGGTACACCCGAAGTAAAGGGGTCTTAGTACCTGCTTATGGAGATTTTGGTAGTCATGAGATAAACTTTTCCTGAGTGTTAGAGTAAAGGGGGATGTAGACCAGTTTAGAGATGATGAAATAAGTCCATATCTTTCAAATGTCAGCTTTAGACCTAAGGGGGAGATGATAAGATGAGAAATCAAGTCAAGTGTTTAGAATAAGATAGTAATGAGTTCAAAAGAGTATGCAAGATATCTTTTCAGAAGTCTTTAGTAGTGGAGTGATGTTAGAAGGAGAAGGTTAGTGTTCTCATCGTGATAGTGATGGTGTGCTATTTCCACCTAAGGTTATAAATGAGGAGGATGAGGTTTTACTATGAGAAATAGTTAAATGAGATCCTGTAGTTGGTTCCGAGTAGTAATGCGGGAAATTCTAGTTGGTATGGCAGAGATGATGAGAGAATGAGAACTTCTTAAGGAGTAGGTTAATAGGAGTCCTTGAGTTGTTAGAGTACTAAGCTTAATTGTGGTGGTAAAGAGAAATATTCTTGAGATGAGAGTCCCTATAGAGAGGTATAGAACCCGAACCTAAGGATTTGGATTAAACTTGAATATAGTAAGAGTGTGCCGTTAGACTCAGGCCTTGGTAAGAGAAGTTATGTACCCTTGTGGGAGCTATGAGTTGCAGCCAATGAGGCATGGTATTCCTAGTCTTACTTCATGCCTAGATTTCCTTTGTTTCAGATAAGGTAACTTCAGAGAGAGAGTGACTATGTTCACAACAACATCGCTCTTGTTTTAGGTGCTATAGAAGGTCCCAACTCTTAGTATGAATCAGTTCAGCCTATGTTAGTAGGCAAGTTCATGAGTTAGAGGACATAGTAAGAGTAACCCCGTTCCATACCCAGTCTAGCCGTCATTCGAGGACGAATGTTCCCAAGGGGGAGATAATGTAACACCCCATAAAATTTTGAACTAAAACTCGAACCATTCTTCATAGTGAGTAAGATTTTTATCGAGGAATTTAAATTTTTCCTAAGTTTTAAGGTTAGCACATTGAGTTCCAAAAAAATTTGAAGAGAATTCATTCAAGTCATTCCTAAGTTCTTTTAAGTTTTGGGTAAACTTCAAACGACCATAACTTTCAGTACAGAAAGAGTTAGGTAGCTCATAAGATATCAAATAAAAGGTCCTGGAATCCTCTTTCCAACGCCACTGAGTTTGCTAAGTTTCAAGTTTGGATGAGGGAGATATGACCATTTGAAGTTAGCCTGTCCAGTTAAGAAAAGTTACCCGAATTAGTATAACACCCCGTATCCGAGAAAAGGAAATGAAACCAATTCTGGGAAGCTGCAGGTCCCATCCACGCAGGCCAACCACGGCCCGTGGGTTGAATCATAGACCGTAGGTGGGTCCATGGATAGGCCACCCAAAGTAGGTTGTCTAGGCAGAAACCATGACTGTACCTACGGACCATTGGTGGGTCCACGGTCCATGGTCCAGGGTCTGTAGGTTGGCCAAAATCTCTGTACTTAGTGATGTTTGACCAGGACGGACCGTAGGTCGGTCCATGGTCCGTCAATGAGGGTCTCGTGGGTTACAAGCTGGCAGTTATTTTAGGGGCACATGGGTCTTTTCCGGTTTTAATTAAATCAAAGTGGTGTCGTTTTACCCAAGCCTAGGACCCCTATATAAGTATTTTCAACCCCCAAATTAACCCATTTACTTCATTCTTCCAAATTCACAAAAGAAAACCAACTCTCCTCCCAAATAATTCTCTCTCTAGAAACTTGAAGAAGAAGAAGAAGGATTCATCTAGGGTTTCAAGCTAACGTTCCAATTCCTCTATTGAAGGCTAACATTTGGAGTCAAGGTATGATGTTTTTCATCCATGGAGTTCCCAAATTCTCTATTTCTAAAGGTAGAATTCCCAAATTAAGTTAGGGTTTTCTTCAATTAGTATGGGTTCGTTTCATTATTGATTTAAATGATTGAATTATGATCTATTATGCATGAATTGATGAATTGCAATGCTTTTATGATGAATTCCCCCATGAACACATGTAATCACTAGGTTTTCAAGTTATGAATCATATAATGAGGGATTTTGAGTATTAAGCAAGTGTTTTATGAAATTTAGCATGTATTGCAAGCTTTACATATATTTATGATGAAATCCATATCTAACCCATGTTTTCTAAGAGTTTATGATTGAAAGTGGGTATTCACCTCAAGAGGTAAATTATGGACTTATGCATTGATTATGAGATTTATGCTAATATTTTAAGGGTGCTTTGAGAGTAAAGTACCAATGATGTTGTTGTTGTTTTGTTGTTGAAAGGACATTCTCATAAACACATAACTAGCATGATGTGAAAGGTTTTCTCACATAGAAAGTATTCTTAGGTTGAAAGGCTTTTTCACCTAAATGAATCAAGAGTAAAGAGCTATCATAATGAACTAGCTTGGATTGGTTGTCCAAGGGCACCTTTTCATAAGTAATGAAGTCAAAGTAGGAAATGACTATTCCGTGGGAATTTATGCTTAGCACCAAGAGGATATTGAAAGTGAGATGGAAGCTCTCCCATAGTAGAGGCCGGGTTTCCAAAGTGATCACATGAGATGGAAGCTCTCCCGTAGTAGAGGCCGGGTTTCTAGTAGCAATCTCCTTATCGCAATAGTTTATGCCCCCATAAGTTGATTAGCTAGTGGATCCACTTAAGCTAGATGTTCGTGGTTCTACCTTAGGCAAGTAGAACAACCCTTTTCGATGTGGGAGACACAGGGTGATCATGTTATAGCTCACATGGTCTCATGTCGGTTAAGGCTAATTTCCCCACAAGTAATAATGAACTAAGGTTACTTCAAGAAGTATCTCACATGAGTTCAAAGCTTTTAAAGATGAAGTTAGCTTGCGTTGACCGTGATTTATGACTTATGTTTTATAACTCTTTCATATGATGTTTAGTTGGTCAATTGCATGTCATGAAATGAAATGTCCCTTTTAGCATGTTTTAAATGTTTTATGCATGACTATCATACTTGGTACATTGTTTTGTACTAACGCATACTCTTGCCTACATTTTTACCAAATGTAGGGTCTGACAGACAGGTTTTCGAGTCTCGTGGCTAGTTGGTGATTTGATTGATTCCCGAGCTTTGGTGAGTCCTCATGCTTCGAGGATGGACTTTATTGTTTTAGTTTCTTTCATGTGTTTCTCTTTTGGACATGATGTATGGGCTAGTCCCAATTTCATTCTATTATATTAGATGGCTATAATGAGACAAGTGTATTAGACTTCCGCTTTGCTTTTATAAAATGTTTTGGACTTGGACTATTTTACTCTTATTGTTCTATTTCTTATGTTATGAGAGCTAAGTGGCTTGTATGGAGTCCTTTGGGGTTCTATACGTCATGTTACATCTAGGGGGTACCACTGGGTCGTGATAATTAGTGAGGGGTATTTTGGTCTTTTCCTTAGCCAATCAGATTAAAACGATTTTAGTAATATTTTGGGGTCAAATCTGATTTGGGTCAGTTTTACAAATCCTAATTATGCTTAGGATTTTAGAAGAGAGTTCAAGAATAGAAAAGAGGATAAAATAGGGAAGGTTCAAGGCGTTTGTCAAGATTCTTGAGTTTCGTTGCGGATTTTCTCCAAGGGTTTGATCCCTAAGAGGTATGTAAGTTTTCATAGTGTTGGGTTTGTTCACCCACACACCAATCATGAATTCCTTCTTTCAAATTTCATTCACAAGATTGAGTATAGTTGAGTACTTGATAAGTTTTCTTAAAATTTCATTCGTAATCTTGATTGTGGGGATTTTGATGAGTTCTTGAGATTAAAGTTAGTGATTTGAGGTTTGTTTTGAGTAGATTATCATGTACTTATGTTAGGTATTCCAATCTAATTGATTGGTGAATAAACCATTCGATTCTAGGTGAGTTAGTGTCAGAAAACGAGAAAGAAATTCGTCGGGTTTTCTGGGCAAGGGCTGGCGCGCCTCCCCACCATTGCGCCAGCATAGATGCTCTATAGTTCATGGGCTGGTGCCCTGCACCACTCAGTGCACCAGGGTCGTCTGCCCCCACCCGTTCTCCGTCGTTTAGTCCGTCTGAGTTCTCTCAAATGGTTTCTTTACTCCCCTTTGATTCTAACTACTCTAAAATACTTCTAAACATCTATAAATCATTCATAACATGAATCATAACCTTGAATTCATAATTCATAATTCAAATTCAAGGTAGAGTTAAGAGTCAACTCTTGAGAGTTCTTTCAAGTCTTTTGAGAAAGTCCCTTTGAGTCTTTTTGAGGAGTCTTCTACAATTACTAATAACTTGTTTCAAGACTCGAGTAAGTGAGTATGAGAATGAGGATAATGTGTTCATGAGTCTACATTATCATTGAGATCTTTGAGTCGAGTCGTTCATGCCGATAAATTCCGCATGAACTCTATGAGTCGAGCAGTCTTGAGATGAGAAGTATCATTGAGTCCTTGAGTTGAGTAGTTCATGTCCATAATTCCGCATGAACCCTCTGAGTCGAGCATTCTTGAGATAAGTAGTATCATTGAGTCCTTGAGTTCTGGAGTTGTTGAATTCCGAGTATTGAGTTCTATGTATGGTTATTGAAAACCTTGAATTGAGTAGTTCACGTCCATAATTCGGTATGAACCCCATTTTGAGATGTTTTTTACAATTATTTAAAATTTGTTTAAAGGCTTGAGTAAATGAGTTGAGAAAAAGTAAAGTTGAGTTCATTTAAAAAAAAATGATATATGGGAACTAAGTATTTCCAAGAGTAAATGTTTTTTACATTTAAGGAGAAAGGAAAAGCCGATTTCTAAAAGAGTTCATGAGGAGTTTTGAGTACTATCTCTTTTAAGAGAAACCTTTTGTGTAATAATCTCAAAGTTGAGGAAGAGGAAATGTTTTTTTTTAAAACATATGAGCTAAGTTATATTTTGGGAGTAGTATTGAGCACCGATATGGGGGAGAGTTCTAATAACTCACAGTTCCCATTAACCATGTAGCCAACGTGGGTAGAAAGGGTCATACTTTTAGATGATTCCTTATTGCTTTCTAAGCATAGACTAGCGGATCCACTTAGTTGAGGAGTTCTATACCCCGGTAAGGTATATGACAGTTCAGGCAACGTGGGCGAGACGATGTATCATCACATAGCTCATAGTGATGGTTCTCGGTTAGAGAATCTCCAAAATTGAGTTATTTTTTATCTTTACATACAAATAAGAGTTATTATTGTATTTTTACATACAATTGAGTTGCTATATATTGCTTCACAACTTTCCATATATTGCATCTTTTATTGTTTCTTTATCATTGAGTATCCAGAGTTGAGTATCTTATTATGGAGTTGAGCCTATTTCTCTGAGTTGAGTTGAATATCTTATTATTGAGTTGAGTCATATTTCTTTGAGTTGAGTTGAGCTGAGTTGAGTATCTTATTATTGAGTTGAGCCCTATTTCTTTGAGTTGAGTTTAGTTGAGTTGAGTAAATTGAGAAGAGGTAAGTATGTTTCTTTTCCATCAGTTCAAGCTTATGTTTATGCTTTAGAATTCCCCTTACATGCTCGTACATTCCATGTACTGACGCCATTTGGCCTACTTCTTTTATGGTGTAGATACAGGTATTCAGGGTCATCAACAGAAGCTTCGTTGATACCACTTATAGTTCCAGTCAACTTTGGTGAGCCTTCTTATATTCCGGAGGACTTCACCTTTATCTTAAAGTTAGTAGTTTTGAGATGTCGTAGGTCTTTTCCCGATATCCTTCTGTAATAGTAGAGGCTTCATAGATAGACAAAGTTGAGTAGTTTTCAGTATGTATCTTTTTGGAGTTGTTTTTACAAACTCTGAGTTTATCTATTGAGTACTGTTCAGATTATTTTAAAGTTGAGTTTATTGAATTTAATTCAGTTCTAAAGCTTATGTATGCTTGAGTTAGTCTTCCGCTTGTAGTCAGCCAGGATGAGGGTTCTCTTGGGGATCAATAATGGTTCTCGAGTGCCGGCCACGTCCAGGGTGTAGGCTCGGGTCGTGACATGATTGGTATTCCAAGTAGGGAATTTCACCACGCAACTTGGTCGGTCTACGGGTGTATGCTTTACTAACCCTTACCCTTGACCCAGATTAACCCTCACTTATTTGGGTTAGGCTATTAGATATCGGATTATCATGCTAAATCTTTGTTGTTTAACCTCTTTCTCATTCATTACTTCCTTGGTTAGGCAAGTATGAATGAGGCGAATTCTAACGTTGCGCACCGTTAAAAACATTCAAAATGAAGAGATTAACAATACATGCATAAACACTATTCTTGAATTAATTAATTATTAGTTTACATTGTTAATTACTCATGGTTCCCACAACCCTAGTTGTGGATTTATTTAGTCATGCTTGTGTGATCACAATTCATATTATGGTTAATAACATAAATTATGAACTTACAATTAGAATAGATGAAATCTGGAATCTTTAATTGAGAACAAACGCAAATTTCATAAACCAACACTTCAAGAATTAAATGCCAATAGTGTTTGCAAAATAATTCTCAAAGCCAAAAGTAAGCATCTCAAAAAGTCTAACAACCGAAAACAAAGAATACAACTTATATTTATAGAAACCAAATCCTAAATCAAGTAGAAAAAGGAAGACTAAGGAAATTCGGCTTGGGAAGTGTCATCTATGGTTGGTAACTTACGGCTCGTAGGTACCTTCCGTCAATCACTAGTTGATCCATCATCTAAGGAGTGCTTTCTACAGGCATGATCAACGGCTCGTAGATCTTTGTACGGCCCATCCTGTTCAACTCTCATTCATGGACTGGAGCTCATCCTTTCTGAACTTTTCTACGACCCATTATATGCTGCTCGTAGTAGTGACTACAGCTCGTCAGTCTGCATCTCGCATTTCATACTTAGCTTCAATTTTCAGCACTTCAACTTGCGACCTACACCTACAACTCGTAGTGAAATTGACGTCTCGTAGGTCAAGTCATACATCACGAGAAATCCCTACTTCTTCAACACTTTAACACCAACTTCTCCAAAACCTTTTGCAAAATTAGAGCAACAACATCATCACATCTAATAACAAAATTTCTCAGACTCATGCAAAACTCTAAGTTTAATGTATCAAAAGTATTGTAAATTCACGATACATCAACATCTTCAACTTAAAATAGTTGCTTTTCCTCAAGCGACACAAGAGACTCAACACGAAACTTATGCAGAAGTAACCCCAAAACTCAAGTAATCACCTGGCATTTTCTCAATAATCAACCCTCCTTATTAATTCTCAACATAGTGCAATCTTTTTGTTAAATCAACAAGCCAACATATGCGGATCAATACATGGCATAGACATACCAATAGACACATTCACATACACAGAAAAAATCACCAAGATACCAATTTTTTGATAATGTAAATTATCCCCTCAGCGCAAAGAAATCCCTTTGTTCACACATAATTGGAATTTTTAGTTAGGGACTCAGTATACACTCACACTCAAAATTGAATTCAATACAGTTGTGCACAATACCATAGGCTTTCCCGTATTTTCTACATGTTGACTTTCAAAATCGTTCAATTAGGATCACTATGGGACTTTCTTAGCTTGTAACGTAGACTTAGGGTCAGGGGTGGTGTATTTGGATATTAAGTGACTTTTTTACCCTTCTTGACATTACTTTGGCTATTTTTCCTCTTTTACAACCAATCCTGACATTGTCTTGCTTTCTGCCCTTCTCCTTATGATTCATTGAAGCTTGGGTGTAACTTTGACTTGATTTTCTCACTTGATTCAACTTTTCTTCATCTTTTCAATTAAGCTTTTCACTATTTTGTTTCTTTCTGTTCAGTCATACCATTCTCAAATAGTTTTACACATTCTACACATGACTCTTTTCATACCCCTTTCTTTTCTTGTTTTCCTCCATGATAGACACCCTCAACTTAGGCGTTTAGCATGAGTTGAGGTGCCAGAAGTCCTAGAAAGGACTAGGTCCAAAATCAAGGTAAAACTCTGAAGTAGCCACCCTAAAATTAGACTTTTAGCCTGGGTTGAGGTACACAATGTCCAAGAATGGACCGGGGCCAAAACAGAGTTTAACAATTTGTTCAGGGAAGGTGAATTGGGTGCATTGAAAGAATAGTCTTCTTCGGGCTCAAACATTTGGATTGAAGGGAGCATTTCATTCATTTGGTTGGTTGTTTTTAGTATTAAGTGGACTCATTATCACCAATGGCCTATGATCATTTCCTAATTCACAGTTTCAATCATTTTAGCAAGACCAATGAGGCAAGTTCTAGATTGGTACGTACCATATGAATATACAAACATTCTCTCATACACATTGCACCTTGTTTCACTATCAAATCATCAATGTATATGGTTCATGTTATTGCTTAAGTCATGTTGTCTAGTTGATTCCTATCATCTCATAAAAATATCCTACACATTCAACTTATCAATCACACAAATATAACACATATAAAAAATTTAAGGGGTGTCAATTTTCATGCTCTTTGCCATCATACTTTTCATTCAAGTCTACTTCTACACTTATACTATCCTAAACATGTTGATTTAACAGAAATTAAATAGTTCCTTGGGGCAAAGAACCCAGACAAGAAAACTCCAAGAAAGGATAGTGAGTTGGGTTATTCAGACTTTACCCTAACACTCACAATCCGTTCACCCGACTCTCACAAGAAAAAAAATGTGATGCCCTCAATGCATAAAATAAAGTAAAACATAGGGTGAGACAAACCCGTGGCACGTAAGCGCCAAAGACCAATCAAGAAATAGGTGGGTACGGTTTCCCCAAACCCGTTGGATCAACATATGCAGCGCCATTAGTGATGCCCTAAACTATAACTGGAGGAGCACCATCAATAGTGCCCATCGAAGCAGATGCTCCGGCAGCTAACTCTCTCAATCTAAGTTGTCGCATATCCTCCTAAACTCTCGACCTCCTTCTTCTTTGTTGTCCGCTCCTCCTTCGTATCAGTAGTACGCTCAGAATCCCATGTGTTCTTTCCAGCCGCACGAGGAGGGTCAAAGGTAGGCTTATCCTCACTGAATAGTGAATTTAGCACCACATCTCCACCATCATCCTCAGGGGGAGGTAGTGTCTACAACAACGTCTACAATAGCCAAGCATCAATATCAGCCCAAAGCTTGTCCAACTCCGTATGGAAGGCAGCTAGATCAACAGTAGGCCAAGGATGAGGTCTATCCAGTATCCAGAGCTCAAAAACATCTATTCTCCGGTGCACTGCCTGTATCTTAACCTATATAGCCTGTTATACCCTCTTCTCAGATTTATTAATAGTTTTCTTCATACAAGGCCAAATGTGCTGCAAAAGTATCTCCATTTGATTTTCCATTTTTTGGACTCTGGCTAGTATCAACAATGCATAACCTATAGGAGTAGGATCATGTGGTGTGCTAGCGGTCGGGCCGAATTACGAAGAAGGTAGGGCTGCCATATCAGGCTCTATAGGGGGGCTGAACGGGTACCCTCTTCGGCTGCTCGGGAGCTAGTGCCTCGCCCATAGGCAACAAATAAAATTGAATACCCCTACGTGGTGACGCGGGGTTTGCAATCCTGTATTAAACCTACATCGATCGTCTTTGTCACCTCAATCAAACGATCACAATCCCACACTGGAATAGTTGCCTCTCTACATAGGTGAAAAATCAGACACAAAAATGGAAGTGTGGTCTTCTCTAGGATAGCCCTTTCATGAATCTTGGCTATTAGTATTTGGGAAAATTCTATCTCGTGTCCCGCCATCAAACACATAATTATCACTGCTCTATCCCAAGTCACTATATTGTATGCCATCGTGGGAGACAATGTATCCTAGAAAATGGACCACCAGAATTTGGCCGCAAAATTCAGAGTTGTCATTTTTATGAACAACAACAAGTCTCAGACCCACTCTATATTAACTCCCTCATCGGCAAGATGCCCAACTACCCAGTGAAGCAAGGTATCTCTATGTTCAGTATCTCACATGATGGCTCTATTCTGCACCACCCCCATCCGGTAGTCATATGAAGGGTCGTAAATAAAACAGCATACCGTGGCCTCAGATAGGTTGACGTGGATACCCCGTACTAGAGTAGTCAATAGTGGAGGCTGAGTTAATGTCTTAGCCCATGGTGGCTGAGTTAATGCCTTAGCCCATGGCGGAAGAGTATTCTTCACAGTAGCTACGTAGGAGCATAGAATTCCCTAACTATCTCCGGACTATACTTTCCTGGAGTCTCTGCCATCAACTCACACAGGTGCTGCTTAAAAAGCTCATGTATCACTGGCACTGTGTGAAGGCTGCCTATGATATCCCATTTCAGTAATAGGCTGGGCAGGCTTCTGCTGGGCATTCTGGTGCAACCCATCCATCAATATTGGGAACATTCCCCGAACACACCATTTATTCAGCTCAGTGGAAAGATGTATTGGCTCAACTCTCGCGTTAGGAGGATCATGGGCTTCTCCGGTCTTATAAGCGCCAGAAGTAGATGCAGCCATAAATTCTGAGGCGGATCTGGACTGGGACTCCCCACTGTCTTCTCTCGCACTTCGTGCCTCATCCTTAGACTGGGAGCCTCTAGCACCAGGACTATCTTAAGTTGTCTAGCTTGTTGTCGCATAGGCCGAGGTGCCATAGGAGAGCTCTAGATGTCTCCCAGATCAAATTCAAACCCGCTCAATTATGTATCCTCATTAAAAAGTTAACGTCAGGGATCAGGTGCAACGGACTTGAACGTCCACTTGCGTTGGTATGTATTTGCTTTCTTTGGTGCCATCGTACCTGTGTAAGACTTGTGAGTACCCAAACTATAAAAACAAAACAAGAAAAGAAGTAAATAAAACTATAAAACTAAAAAGATTTAGAAAAAAATGTCTTTTTGGGACCTATGATTTGTTCTTACAGACTGTAGGACCCAACCGTAGGTAAGGAAGTCACATTTTAAGTCCTAAAAGTTGGAATGACGATTCACCAAACAAACCATAATCCAAATCTTCATTCCTAACTTAGGCTATTGATTTTGGCCTCTGAGTGATGGAAACCTGATCTACGGTCTGTAGGTCTCCCTACGACCCGTAGCTCAAAGTCGTCGATCTTAAAATTGTTACAGTTCAGGCCCACATTTATCAACCAAGTATTTCAACATCAATTCATCCTAATTACATATAGATCATGCATTTCAACACATACTTCTGTATTCCTTGATCCCTAGGCTTTAGCCATGCATTTAAACACAAGAACCAATAGTCAAATCACAAACCTTAAGTCAAGAACACAATTAGAATATTTTTATTCACATGTTTGACAGAAAAATCGATGACATTCACAATACTTTCATCCCCAGGGTACATTTTAACTAATATAATCATACTCAACAAGCAATTTATACCTTAGGTCAAGTAACAACTTTTAATTTCAACTAAATATTTAAACACTTTGGTTCAAAATCAGTACCTTTTAGAAGAAATTTGAAGTTGTGTGAGTGCGTACGTTAAAACTTGACAACATACTTAATAGAATCCAGACCCGCGACCTCTGTTTATTAGGAGAAGAAAATTTTGGGAAATTTTGAGAAAGGAAGAAAAAATGGAGAAGATGAGAGAGGGGAAGATTATATAATAGATTGTGGGATTTTGAAGGGTTGGAAATGGAAGTGAAAGGGTGTGAATTTGAAGGAGTAACTAATTTTGAAGAGTTGTAACGGTTGTGAAGAGGGAAATGGGGAATTAATTTGAAAAGTAGGGTTTCTATTAAATAGGGTTGCAGGTCGGGTCTTTTATTAAGCACTGACTGGACCCACGAGACCCCGTCGACGGTCTGTAGTAAGTCCTATGGTCCGTATTTGGGTTCCGTCATTTCACTCCACACTTAGTAATATTTAGAAAACATATTTGGGGTCTACGATTGCAAACTACGGACAATTGAATGAATGACAGTTCATACTGTGCAATCGTATACTTAAAGTTGTAGCTGTATTTGGATATTTTCTACGGATGTCATAAACGATCCATTGACCAAACGACGGCTCGTTGATGGGAACCGTAGAACCTTTTGCACTTATAATTTTCTAGATTTTTCTTTCTTTCTTGCACTTATAATTTTCTAGATTTCTTTCTTTATTGCACATGAGCAAACATTAGAACTTCATTTTTACATTTTCTTGACTCTTTTTAGACACTGACCCTATACAACCCTAATCTAGCCAAGACTAAAACTCAATAAAACATAAAACTCAATAGAAAATCTTTCAAAAACATAAAACTCAGTAGAAAATCTTTCAAAAACATAAAAATCACTAAAATCTTTTTAAGTGGCTAGATTTACATCTTGGGTTGCCGCCCAAATAGCACTTGATTTAACATCACGGCACGACGCAGACTTCTTTATTACTCAGACTTCATCAAGATCCCATTCTTCGATCACCTCTTTTACCTCTTCCGGTTGATCCAAGTAGACTTTGATCCTTTGACTATTCACCTTAAATCTTGTTCCTTCATTATTCTCAAGTTCAACCGCTCCATGTGAAAACACCTGTACCACTCTGAATGGCCCCATCCACTTAGACTTGAGCTTGCCAGGAAACAAATGCAACCTTGAATTGAATAGAAGTACCAAATCACCGGGAGCAAATTCATGCTTTTTGATCTTTTGGTCATTGTACCTCTTCATCTTTTCCTTATACAAGACTGAACTTTCATATTCTTTTAGGCGACACTTATCGAGCTCATTCAACCTTTGACTTGATGCGGCATCCCAATCTAGATTCAGCTTCTGGAGTGCCCACATCGCTTTATGCTCCAACTCTACAGGCAAATGACAAGACTTCCCAAACACAAGTTGGTAGGGATACATACCTATTGGAGTCTTGAATGCAGTGTGATAAGCCCATAAAGAATAATCAAGCTTTCTCGACCAATCAGTTATGTTCGCATTCACATTCATTGCAAGGATTTGCTTAATTTCTCTATTTGATACTTTGACCTGCCCACTAGACTGCGGATGATAAGGACTTTCTAAGCTGTGACGAACACCATACTTCTCAAGCAACACCTTGAACAACTTATTACAAAAGTGGGAACCTCCATCACTACTAATTGCCCTTGGTGTACCAAATCGGGAGAAGATATTCTTTTTCAGGAATGCGGTGACACTCTTCCCTTCATTATTTGAAAGCGCAACAGCTTCCACCCATTTAGACACAGTCAACCGCTACAAGTTTGTACTTCATCCCATTCAAACTCACAAATGGACCCATAAAGTCAAGGCCCCAAACATCAAACAGTTCAAACACCAGAATAGGATTCATTGGGAGTTCTTGTTTCCTTGAAACACTTTCTTCTCTTTGGCAATGATCGCAAGACTTGGCGAAATCATGAGTATTTTGGTGGATAGTAGGCCAATCATACCCATACTGTAAGATTTGATGAGCAGTCTGAATAACACTATGATGGAAACCAACATGATACGAATGGCAAGCTTCCAATATACTATCATCTCTACCTCAAGCACACAGCGACGAACAATTCCACCAGCACAGACACGAAACAAATAAGGCTCTTCCCAGAAAAACTTTTTCACATCAGACATGAATTTTCTTCGTTGGTGGAATGACCAATCTGAAGACACCACATCACTTGCCAAATGATTAGATAAATTTGTGAAGCAAGGGATAAGATTAAAAGAAGCAGCCAAAACCTGTTCGTCTGGGAATGCATCATATATCTCAACTTCATCAGCTAACCTCAACATATCCTCTTCCTTTAATCTGGACAAGTGATCAGCCACTTGGTTTTCTGTTGCCTTTCTATCTTTTACCTCAAAGTCGAATTCTTCGACCAATAGTACCCATCGAATCAATCTCAGTTTTGCATAATTTTCCATAAGATACCTGAATGCAGAATTATCAGTGTGTACAATGACTTTAGTGCCAAGAAAATTGGATCTAAACTTTTCAAACGTGAATACTATAACATATAATTCATGTTCACTGACCGTGTAATTCTTTTGAGCAACATTCAAAGCTTTGCTCACATAATATATGGGATGAAGAATCTTCTCTCGCCTTTACCCCAATACTACGCCAAGTGCCACCCCAGTCACATCACACATAACTTCAAACGGTTGTCCCCAATCCAGTGAAATAATGATTGGTGCAGAAGTCAACTTCTCTTTCAATCCCTCAAATGCTCTCAGACAAGCATCATCAAACTCAAATTTTGTCTCCTTTTCGAGCAGTTTGCACAATGGGTGTGCAATTTTCGAGAAATATTTGATAAACCACCTATAGAATCCTGCATGCCCTAGAAAACTTCTAACACCTGTCACAGAGATGGGTGGTGGCAACTTTTCAATCAACTCGATCTTGGCTCTATCAACCTCAATACCCTTTTGTGAAATCCGATGGTCCAGAACTATGCCCTCTTTTACCATGAATTGACACTTCTCCCAGTTGAGTACAAGATTACATTCTTCACAACGTTCCAGAACATCACTAAAATGTTTCAAGCAGTCATTAAATGAGTCACCAACCACCAAAAAATCATTCATAAACACTTCTATCGTACTTTCCACCATATCAGAGAATATAGACATCATGCAATATTGAAAAGTATTTGGCGTGTTACACAAGGTGAATGACATCCTCTTGAAAGCAAATGTCCCATAAGGACAAGTGAAAGTAGTCTTCTCTTGGTCTTTCGAAGCTATGGAAATCTGATTGTAGCTTGAATACCCGTCTAGAAAATAGTACCAACCATTTCCAGCAAGACGATCTAACATTTGGTCCATGAATGGCATTGGGAAGTGATCTTTCTTAGTCCAAGCATCCAACTTGTGGTAGTCCATACAAACCCTCCAACCACTGACAGGCCTCATATGGTTCAAGTTCATTCTTTACATTGGGAACCACAGTGATTCCTCCCTTCTTTGAAACACATTGAATCGGACACCCCTAATTACTATCAGCGGTCGGATAAACTACCCCAGCATCTAACAACTTGATGATCTCCTTCTTCACAACTTCTTGCATCAGCGAATTCTATCTCTTTTGGTGCTAGAAACCAAGTCACATAGGGCCTTAGCAAAGTGCAACAACCAATGGTACATGGAATGGCAAAAGCTCCAGGATCCTCCTTCTTTTGCATCAACGATCTAGTAGATATGGCACTACAATGTTGCAACTTATCATCACCTTCGAAACTGACAACCCTCTTTTTAGTCACGAGATCTTTCATGAACTTAGAATAATCGGTCATTTGTTCTACCATCTCAATCAAAGGAACATTTATCGATAGCTGTTTCAATAGGGATATGAACCTTCAATACTTTTCTTCTTCAGTCTTCTTAACCAACCTTTGTGGGAAGGGATGTGGAGGTCTCGGCATAGGGATGATCTTTTGCGTAACCTCATCCTCTTTCTCATTCTAATCTTTAGGCTCCTCAACTACCTCAACTTTATCCTCTTCCGAATCTTTCGTAATTTCCACTCAAGTCAGCATAGGAGGGTCAATAGTCTACTTTCCACACCTAGTAGTAATTGTCATACAATGCACGTCATTCTTCAGCTTCTGAATAGTATTGTTGGGAAGTGTTCCTTGTTGGCGTGGATTTACACTTGAAGATAACTGGCTCAACTGCTGCTCAATTTGTCTAATCGATACTGTATGTAACTCAAATTTTTAACTAATACCCGACAAATCAGTACGCATCTCTTTCATAGTATCATCAGTTGAGTCAAACCTTTTCATCATCTTGTTCATCATATCCTCAATGCGACTCATACTCGATCCTCCATCTCGATTCCCTAGTAGAACATATGGTCCACTCTTATCATTTATATTGTTATACCCATTCTTTATATAGTTGTTGTCATGATTATAGTTCCCATCATGAACATAGTTCCCTTTGCGATTGAATTTATTGTAGTTTTGACCTTCATTTTCTTGACCTTGGAGCCAATTATCCTAATTGGATGCCTGGGCATTGGTCTAGAAATCCCCTGTCTGATCATTCACAAGATTTATATCCTCCTCATAGATATACTCATCAGCCGGTAGTGCTCCAGTCTGATAATTCACTGCATTCACTTTCTCAGCGCTTCCACTCACATGTTTCAACACCAAGCCAACCTATGTGCTCAACTGTGCCATCTCCTTGAAAATATCATCATGAGACTGATTTTGTGTTGCTTGTATTGAAAAGGTGCTCTTTGTTGTAGCCGAAGTTCTAGTGATCCATGCCTTTTTATTCTTGGAGATCTTTTCAAGTTTCTCAGTAATCTCCTAAAATGTATTATCCCCATAAGAACCTCCAGCAATAGTATCCAACATAGCTTTTCCATTGTCATCCAGCACTCTATAAAAGTACTCCTTTAGTGACTCATCATCAATGCGGTGGTTAGGCACATTTCTCATGAACCCTATAAATCTATCCCAAGAATTACTAACCGACTCTCCATGCCACAAAGTTGTTAAGTTTATATTAAGCTTCAACTTTTTTGACAACATGAAATATTTATCTAAGAATATTCAGTGTAGCTCCTCCCACGTGGTTATTAAGTTATATGGTAGCTCAGACATCCATACAGTAGCGTCACCTAACAATGATAGTGGAAACACCCTTAAATTGATCGCATCCATGTCTAAATCTGGTCGTCCCACACTACTCATGTAGACACGTTTGACCTTGCTCAGATGAGCATATGGATCCTCAGATGGTAACCCCTCAAACAACCCTCTAAATGCATGGATTTACATCAGACTACTAGTAACCACAAATTGAAGTCCAAGTGTTAGGGGGAACAACTATGGCACTCGTTGATCCCACAACATCATGATCAACCCTGAAGTTATCACGCACATCGAGTACTTGCTGATTTTGCACTCTTTCAGTATTTTCAACTTGAGGGTTCTCCTGGATTTGTCTAGGAACTCCCACTACTCCCAGATATTGCACTTCAGCAACATCCCATGGCCCTCTCCGATTGGATCATCATGTAGTCCTAGATTTTGGCCTCTTTCATCCATTCTTCACAGAGTTCTTCTTAATTCAAGATCGTAGGGGTCAGGAGACTGCCTTGACTCTGTGTACTTGGCATACACTGGAAATAAGACCTTATGAAGAAATCAATTTTATGATTCCGCGTGCAAGTCCCACAGTCTTATTTGGCCCAATTTTTATGTTTGAATATTTTTATAGAAATTTGGATATCAATTCGCTTGTGTTGACATCTACATCACTACTTTGTTAGTGCGGCATCAATTAGAGGTTGCTCGGAAGGGAAAAGCTCCTGGATAGAGATTCAAGTATGGTTTCGGCCTTGAGGTAGGTTATAATTTTCTTGTTTAGACTTGGCTTTGTAAGATTCTATATGAAATAAGTTGCATGATCGGTAGGAAGGTTGTAGGATCTTAATTTTAGGCTTATATGATCCTTAGTCACATTTTGGCTATTTTCAAGACTTTAGACTAGAATTTTAACCGTGAATCCTTAGTTAAGGTTAGCCTTAGTCTTGGTTGACCGTATAGGATCCTTAGAATGAATATAGGTAGTTTAAAACTTAGATTTATATGCATTAATTGTTTTAGCATGGTTTTCTGCCTCTTTTGATTGTTTTTTTAGCTTTTATTGTATTGTTATCATGTTGTGGGCCTGGTGCCTTGGACTTGGATTTTCTGGAGTTTCAGGTTAGTACGACAGTACTGTGACAGAAGTCTACCCTGTTATTTGTGTGGTATGACTATAATATGAATGAACTGATTGTGTTTGGTATGCACTCACATACACAACTTCTGTATTTGGCATGCTTGATTTAGAAATGAAGAAATCTTATATTTGAGACCTTTTAACGGGCTTGTCACCATTTTCACTTGTTTTGGTCTACGAGGGAGCATATTACTGGTTTTACTCAAGGAGACTAGAAATTTTGAAAGGATTTACACCATTTGCTGAGGTTTTTCGTCCTAAAGAGATATTTACTTTAAAATTTATTGTTTTTTCCTGGGAGGTTTACTTATTTCGAGGAAAATGCTAATTTTAAAAAAGTTCTACACAAAATGGACAGTTATGTTAAGCAAATGAAATTCTACGATTTTTGATTAAAGGATGGGTTGTTTTATTATTATACTGATCAACTCGAGGAAGCATTTTGGGCGGCCCAAAAAACTATCCTGAGTTTACCTCTTTTAGTGATCAGCTTACGAAAGCATTTTGTGCGGTTCGAGGAACTTTCCCGAGTTATATTTCGTGCATTTCACCCGTTTTCAAGTCCGAGGGATCATTTTGGGTGGCACGAGGGATTTTGTGGGAAATCTACTTTTATGCATTGCATCATCTTGCACTATGTTTCTAATTGTGATTTACTTGTTTTGAATATCGAGTGCTCAATATTTTATCATCTTCACAGTCAGTATTAGCTTATATGCTTCTAGTTAGCTGTTGAATTGTAGTGTTAGAATTATCATGCCTCTTTTATTCATAAAATTTCTATTTGATCCTATTCGGTCTATGAGGCCTACTGGGTACCCCATATTTTAGTACTCATACTTCACTTGAACATCTTTTTTTTAATGCAGCTCCTAGTATGTGCCCCCCCTCCCGCTAATTCCAAATCTTCCAAGGCCGTCGC
>JAJONR010009362.1:0-26000 GCA_029582245.1 Solanum etuberosum
TATTATTTTTATTCAGTTTTTAAGCTTTTGTATGCTTGAGTTAGTCTTCCGCTTGTAGTCAGCCAGGATGAGGGTTCGCTTGGGGACCAGCAATGGTTCTCGAGTGCCGGCCACGTCCAGGGTGTAGGCTCGGATCGTGACAGCTAGATGTTATGAAAGTTGGGTTAAAAATGTGTGGGGCTTTTTTGGGTGGGTATATGGATTTTTAATTAGTTAAATTAATTATTAGGGTAACCAATAAAATAATGACACGTCATTAATGAATTTGGGCTGTTTAAGATGAAGGCAAAATATAGCCAAAAGGTTGACGTCAAGGGCATTTTAGGCCCGAAAGGTAGAAGAAGGGTAATTTTGTACCAATTCACATAGTTGAAGGGTATTTTACGCCCTTTTCCGATTTATATATTTGTTATGTAGAGACATAAGTTTGATGAATTAAATAGGTCTATTATTTTTTTAAATGATGATTTAATGACATGACATATCAACTAGAATAGAAGGAGACTTTTGAGGTATTTAGTATTTATTTTTTTTGGATAAAAAATATAATATTATTCACTTTCTATTTTTTCAAAAAAAAAAATAGGAAGCATGAACTTCAAAATACACAAGTAATATTGTTGTAATAGTTAATTGACCTTTAATATTATTGATTCATTATACAATTTATGATTAATTGATTTAAATTAGCGTTCATGAGTGATTTGTATATCAATATTTTTTTGAATGTATGTGTTTATAAGTATTCAAAATTGATGGCATTATAGTACGTTTTAAAAACATATTCTTCATAACATAAAAAAATAAAAAGTTTAATTATGATAAAAGATTCTTAAGTATGAAAATTTATCCTTAATAATCTAATATATATATTTTTAAAAATAATATGATCATTATTTTAGTTAAATGGGTTTAATGAATTAAATTAGTCTATTATTAAAAAAAAAGACTTTAATGACATGTCATGCCAACTAGAAGAGAGTGAAGTTTTTGAAGTATCAAGTATATTTGGAAGAAACTAGTGATAGTTGAGTGATATGTTGGTCCTAAATGAAACATAAATGATATTTCAAGGCAATTCCATAAACTTGGGTGACCATTTAGGGAATTGACTCCCAACAATAGTTGTCCACTATTGACTTGGCACACCCCTTAAGAAACAATAAATAATAGGGGTAATATTACTATATTATCCTTTGACTTTATTAAATTTAATGTTTTGAGAAATGTGTTAGATGATACTCCCTTTGTTCCTAATTACTTGTCCACATTTCCTTTTTTAGTTGTCCCTAATTACTTGTTCATTTTGACAAATCAAGAAAGGACAAAAAAAAATTACTCATTATTGATTATACCCTCAATTAATTACTTTGAAAATGGTAGAACTAGTTTTTAATTCATTCACTTTATAATTAATAGGGATAAAATGGTAAACTCACTATGTCAATAATTATTTTCTTAATAGGTGTGTAAATTCAAAAGTGGACAAGTAATTAGGGACAAAGGGAGTATTTATCATCTAACACATTTATCAAAACATTAAATTTAACAAAAGTCAAAGGATAATATAGTAATATTACCCCTATTATTTATTGTTTCTTAAGGGGTGTGTCAAGTCAATAGTGGACAACTATTGTTGGATGGAGGGAGTAATGTTTAGTGAGTAATAAATTTTGAAAAATTAATGATTTGAGAAATAAGTAATAATACATTAAATAAAATATGATTATTTTTTAGTCTTTTCTATTAAAAATGGAAGCAAAAATAAAAATATATTTTCAAATAAATAAATAAAAATAAACAGACAGAATATAATCTTCCTATGAATTATAAAAATTTGAATTAAGTTTTATTATTTAGAAAGAAATCAATGATTTTAGTCGGAGCTTCAATATGGGTTTCAGAAATCGGATGGGAAATAAAAAAAATGATTTTATCTTAGCCCAAGAATAGGTTCGAAAGAGATTTTGATATTTGAATTTGATTTTCAAAATCTCTCGATGTCAAGATAAATTTAAGAGAGAAGTATTGAAAACATTCATAAATTAGGTGTAAATTATTTGTTTCATTTTCGGACTATTGATAGTCATAAAAATACTTTTTCACTTAACTAATTTAACTTAAATACACCCTCGATCTTACAATATGAGTGAAATACATCCCTAAATTCTTGCCAAGTTTAGAGGTGTTTTCAATATTTTTCTCCGCTTTTTATTAAGAACGACGTGATTTACAAGAGTTCGAGACCACTTGTTATGTCATGTGGCAGATCGGGAGTGATCGATGTGTATATAAATTTAGTTTGTAAAGTAGATGTGTGTTTTTAAAGTTGTCAATAGTTCAGAAACTAAATTAATAATTTACGCCAAATTTAAAAATATTTTCTAACATTTTCCCTAAATTTTATGGTCAAGTAAATTCTTATAAAATACTTAGAAATACTAATCCAAAAAGTACTTTTAAAATTGTATGGTTAGGCAAGTAGATACTTAAAGGAAAAATAATCATCCAAAAAGTACTTTTAAAATGTGTTGCAAAACTAGAGGTATTTATGAGCCACCACAACTTTTGATGGTAGGTCCTAACTCTTAGGTCGTTTATTGGGAAAAAATATATGCGATTCACTAACTAGAAATCCAAAAGTATATTATACGGCACTTTTAAATTTGAAATGACAATTTAAGAAAAAATAAATTATGTGGTATGCTTTAATTTGATATGATATTTAATTAAAAATAAATTTTAAAAAGTATTTATGGTTAAAAAAATCTTTAGATATTTATGTGGGGTACTCCTAAATGGCCAGAAAATTTGGCCACAATTTGGCCAGAAATTTAAAAAGTCTATAATATCTTTTTTATTTTAAAATAAACTGATCTTTTTTTATTTTTTAATTAAAAGGTATTAAAGTTAAAAGGGTAAAAATGTTCAAAAAGATAAAATAACATAGTGTGAAATATGTTATTTTACCATTCTAGCCAAATTTTCGGGCCAAAAGGATTTTTCCATTTATGTGGTTGTCAATCTTTTCATTAAAGAGAAAAGATATTCCCTCCGTTCACTTTTACTTATCATTTATTTCTAAAATAAAATTTTCAGTTTTATTTGTCACTTTTGACATATCAAGAAAAAAAAATCATGTTTATTCTCAGCATTAAATACTTACTTTCCAAATCATTTTTCAAGACCTGATACTAAAGATCATTTAATAGGGATAGTTTAGTAAAATACTTATATCAATAACTATTTTTTAATATGTGTGTCAAGTCAAACATTGACAAGTTAAAAAATGAACGGAGTAAGATATTCCCTCCGTCCAACAATAGTCGTCTACTATACTATTTTTTGATGTTCAATAATATTTGTCCACTTTATGAAATGAGTAGGACAATTTTACACTTAGGGATCGTTAGGTGTAATGGATAAGAAAACATAGTCATGAGATACAACTTTAGTGTCTCTTAATCCCTTGTTTGGTTACACGGGATTGGATAACTTATCCCAAGATTAATAAATAGTACTGGGATAAGTTATCCCTCCCTGGATGGAATAACAATCCATGATAATTTATCCCGGGATAATATAATTAAAATGACAAAAATACCCCCTTAAATCCTTTTTAATATCACTTTTCAGATCAGATTTTATCTAGTATTTAAATATTTAAGTGCAATTCTTGTTAAGTTTTTGAATATTTAATGTAATTTTTGTCCAAATTTTACTATTTAAATGCAGTTTTTATTGTTTTGTTAAATTTTGGTTGTTTTGGCATTTCTTTTCAATTCTTTATTGCTGTTTTGGTGCATTTTTTTTTTTTGTATTTTTTGCTATTTAAATCCACTTTCATGTAGCAACAAGGCGCAAAAGAAAATTAATATACTTACAAGATGAAGTGACGCATGCGAGCATAATAATTTATGCATCGTTTAGGGATCAAGTTAAATAAGATGGATGTTTTATTTTAAAGAGTAAATAACAAAAGCTCATTAATAGATATGTATAAAAGTTAAATAAGATGGAGGATAGTTTTATAAACAAACATTTTTTTCTTAGAAAGAATGTCATGCTTATTATCTTTAATATGACAAATCAAACAAGCAATAAAAACTACTCTTATTATAATCAATCTCAGCATAACTTATCTCAGTAATTTCAGCATAACTTGTATTCAAACCAAACGATCCCTTAATTTCTAATTTACCATTATTATTAATTATAGTCATTTCTCTATTACATTTTTTAAAACATTGTATTTATTATATTCAAAGGGTGCAAAGTCAATAGTGGACAAGTATTATAAGACAGAAAGAGTAAATTTTAAAATTAAATTATTTATAATTATAATAAAATAACATTCTTTTTGAAATAAACCAAAAAAAATAAAAATGATATCACCTGAAATGAAACCGAGTGAGTACTTCATTCGTGTTGACTTGGTATAATAAGAAAGTTTTTTATTTGAGATCTATTTTACTAAATTGATTTTATTAATAATATTTTTTAAAAATTTAAATTTAACTAGTATTATCTTAATTACTTGTGCACTTCTGAATTGACACACCTATTAAGAAAACAATGATTGACATATTGAGTTTATCATTCTAGCCCCATTAATTATAAAGTGGATGAATTAAAAATTAAAAAAATTCAAGAAGTTCTACTTTCTTTCAAAGTAATTAATTGATGGTATAATAGGTAAAAAAAAAATCTGTCATTTCTTGATATGTTAAAATGGACAAGTTAAAAGGGAAAAATGGATAAGTAATTAGGGAATAGGAAGTATTTTCTAGGAGATAAATGTACTATTTACAAAGTTATATTTATGATTCACAAAAAGGTAATAGTGGAAAATATTGTTTAAATTATGTCCTTAAATAGAATAGAGGGAATATTCCTTTGTTCTTATTTATATGTCATCCTTATTAAAAACAGATGGTCATTAATATTTGTTATTTCACAAAATCAAATAAATAAATGAAACTATTTTTCTTATTTTACCCTTGAATGTTATTAGCCTTAAAAGTATAAATTTGACCAACATAGGAATATTAAATGATTAATTCATGTTCATTAATCAATTAATTAATCAAAATAAATTGATTTAGTTCATTTATTAAAAACTTGACTCTAAGAGAATATTAAATAAGGGTATAATGATAAACTTACATATTTTTAAAAAACGTAAAATCTAAAATAATGACATATAAATAGAAACGAAGGAAACTTTGAATGACATATAAAATAAGAATGATATGAATAGCTAAGTACGAAAACTTTTACTCCTCTTATTGGAAATAGCAAAAATTAACTAATGAAAATTATGATTCATTCCATTAGCTGAAGTTTGAATGGCGATAGTAACTTATTCCTTTATTGAAATAGTCCATTTTCATTTAGGGTAATGCTAAATGGCTAGAAAATTTGGTCAGAAATTTAAAAAGTCTATAATATCTTTTTTATTTTAAAAATAAATTGGTCTTTTTTTCATTTTTTAATTAAAATGTATTAAAGTTAAAAGGGTAAAAATGTTCAAAAAGGTAAAATAACCTAGTGTGAAATATGTTATTTTACCATTCTGGCCAAAAGGATTTTTCCTTTCATTTATTTAGTTTAAGCCTGTTTAAAAATTGGATTAATATATGCTTCAAATTAATCCATAAGAGATTTTGTTAAAATATTATTTAAAAAATATTTTTTATTTAATATATTATATAATGAAATAATATTAAATAATTTAAAACTTATCAAACAAAAATTAAGCTAAAAATTAGACGAATTGAATTATGGCTCATTTTAACCCAATTCAATACCTCACCCAGCTAAGAAAACTGGTACTAGGAATTATTCTATATTTATTATTATGGGAAAGAAATGGTCCATCAATAAATAAATGCAAAGTAAGGAAGAAATTCCCAAATGCTACTAGTATTTCAAATAAACGAAGGGGAAATTATACGAAATGTGAGTCAAAATTTCTTTTCAAAATAATTCAATTAGTAATTATTATCTAAAATATCAGTTTGGATTGATTTTTTATTTTTTATTTATTTTTAATTTAAAATTAAGCGTTTATAAATAATTTTTTAACTTAGGTAAACAATTTAAAAGTATCTAAAAATTATTTTAATTATTTTTTTTAAAAAAAACTTAAAATAAGTCAAGTTATTTGAGTTGATAAAGTTAAGCTGTTATGGTAAGACTTTTAAGCAAGACGAAAATAAATCACAATTCTTTTAAAAAGGGACTTGATGGCAGTCTTGCCAAAAATCATATATCATATATATATATATATATATATATATAAAAGAGAACCCTAGACCCTACTACGTGGCGCCACCACAAATTAGGATTTCCTTTTAATTTATTTTATTTTCAAAATTTGTCTTCCCTTTTCATGAAAAGTTGTGACTTTTATGAAGAGTTGCGAAGCGTTATGACTTTTATGAAAAATTGTGGTTTTTATGAAAGGTTGTGACATTTCCGATAAGACACAATAAGCTTTTGTTCACACTACCTTTTGTTGTCTATAAATAGAGGAATTTCCTCTCATTTTAAAACAACGAAAATTTTGAACTTCTTCTTCTTCTTCTTCTTCTGGACAATTAAATAATTGTGTACTTTACTCCTGTTGAATGACTCACTGACACCATTTTCTTGTATCAATACACTGGTGAATAGAATCGTTCTTTCCTTAGAGGATCTATTCCTTTAAATCTCGAGTACTAGGGGGGGTAATTTCCTTAAGGGGACACTGTGCATTCAGTGGACTCAATTTTTTCCATTCTGTTTCATTCTATTGTTACAGATCCTGGTATGTGTTTACGGTCATTAATTTATGCTTATATTATTAATTGTTATTTTTGAGTACATGCTTTAAATTTTGTTGTTTATGTTTCTGCAATATTATTGTTATAAGTATTTGTTAGTACATATTAAATAACAAACGTTAATTGAGTATTCAAGCAAGTTTTCTCTACTGGAATTGTTGAAAGTACAATAAAAAAAAAAAAACCTTACATCTCTAATTTGTTCATCAACAACGTCATTTCTTCACATACAAGGATGAGATTTTGTGTTCTTTAGAAAATCCTCTGAGAGTTAATAACTTTGCATGCCCATATTTTTTTTGTTTTTATGTTGTTGTTATATATTTTTACTAAATTTTATCACTGGATATTATGAGTACTTTAAGGATTGAAAGTTGATTGAAGTGTTAGTCAATATTCTGAGGTATGTTATTTTAAAACATGAGAACTTTTCTGGTTAGAATGATTTGTTATCATCATTGGATATCTCATAGTTTACTCCCTTTAATATATGTTTTTTTTCGTTGTTTTGTTGTCTCCTTAAAATTGTATTGATTATTTTTCATTTGGTATGTATATGATCTCACTTGGACAAAGCTTTTGTCCTTTTAATGTTTTTCTTTTTTTCCTTCTCATTCAGCTCTACTAAATATTTTTGGTGTGAGTTATGACTATTTTCAGCAAGCTTAATTTGAAGAATATGAAATAAAACCTGCTCTAAATAAAAGTAATATCTTAAGCTACAAAAGATATGTCTATTAACATAGATTTGTTGTCCTTTATGTCCCAAGTGATTGCTGAGCATTTGAATTATCTAGGTTAGACTCATTTTTAATTTTTTAATGTTCGAGAATATTTCTTTTAACATGATTCTAGAATCCAACATTTTGAACTTTCATAATGCAACGACTATACATACATATTTCTGAAAAAGTCGTAAAGTTGCATTGATGAAGCATCTAGAAGGGCCTTCAGAGCAACAATTTAATGAAAAATGAATTTTTAAAAGGGTCAACAATATTATTTTGCTGTTGTTTCAAATTTATTTTTCTCCTTCTATAAATTTTGTTAGAGTAACAAAGTAACAATAACGAAAAGTGGTGAACGTTTGACCTCAGACAAGTAGATTGTCTCTAAAAAAAATTATTTATGTTGTTGTGGTGTACATTTTTAACGGTCTTAACTTATTTATAACTAATATTGATTATCGAAATCTTTTATATAATTTGTTTTTAACAAGGAGTTATTCTAACCATAAAATTATCAGTTCTATATTTTTCATGTACAAAAAAATAGAAAAAAATATGTTTAATCGCTACATAAAAATATCACTTAGTTTTAACAAGACAATTATATCATCAAACATATATTATGATAAATTATGTAAAATATAAAGATGATTTGATATCAAGATATTTTTAATCATTCATTATATATTTAAAATTCTTGAGATATGTGATAATGTCAAATCATTTAATTTCTGTTGAAATGTTCTTAAAACCTACTAAAATTTACTTCTTCTTTTTCTTATAACAGCCAATTATTGGAAAGGCTGTTCAAAAGCTTAGAAGAATTATTTATGCCTGCGCAAAGCGCGGGTAAATTACCTAGTATATATATAAAAGAGAACTCTAGGCCCACCTACGTGGCGCCATCAGAAATCAGGATTCCCTTTTAATTTATTTATTTCCAAGCCTTTCCCTTTCATGAAGAGTTGTGACTTTTATGAAGAGTTGCGACTTTTATGAAGAGTTGCGACTTTTATGTAAGGTTGTGACCTTTCCGAAGGGTTGTAACTTTTCCAAAGAGTTGTGACCTTTCCGATAAGGCACAATAAACATTTGTTCACACTACCCTTTGTTGTCTATAATTAGAGAGATTTCCTCTCATTTTAAAACAACGAAAATTCTGAACTATTTCTTCTTCTTCTTCTGCATAATTAAATATTAGTGTACTTTGCTCCTGTTGAGTGGCTCACTACACCATTGTTTTTGTATCAATACACTGGTGAATAGAATCGTCCTATCCTGAGAGGATCTATTCCTTTAAATCTCGGGTACTAGAGGGGAATAATTTTCTTAAGGGTACACTATGCATTTAGTGGGCTCGATTTTTTCCTTTCTGTTTCATTCTATTGTTACAGATGCTGGTATTTTGTTTTTTAAGTCATTAATTTATGCTTCTGTTATTAATTGATGTTTTTGAGTACATTTTAAACTTTATTGTTTATGTTTCTGCAAAGTTATTGTTATAAGTATTTGTTAGAACAGATTAAATAACACACGTTAATTGAGTATTCATGCAAGTTTTCTCTACTAAAATTGTTGAAGGTACAGTAAAAGAATTCCTTAAAGATCTATACTACCATATCTTGAAGACAAAATTCAAATTTGGTATGTCATTTTAAGCACATAAAGACCTTAAAATTTTTATCGCACCTTGATGTGCGAAGTGAACCTGGAAAAGAAGACAAGAATTAATAAACTTTTGACATAAGTTCAAGGATGTGCCGGATGACCTATAGAGGAATAAGACTAGATTGCAGCCTCTTTTAACCCCAAAGACATAGATAACTACACAATAAATTAATTGCTCATATTCAATATGAAGTATGGACAGATTCTCAAGTTTACTGCAAGTTGTAGATATTTTTCTCGAAGTAATAGATGTGTTTCTCGACACTGCGATTGAAATAGAAGTGTAGTTTCAAATTGAACTTCATCACTCTGGTATGCAGATTTTAAAAACACACACAAACAAACTGAATAGTTTTGTGTAGTATTTTTCCCTTTCAAATATATATAATAAGTTGAACTGTTGTCTAATATGATACATTCTCCCTTTAATTTTTCATTTTAATAATTACTTATGATACATTTAAATGGGCAACTTTAAAATGATATATGTAAAGCAAAAGGTAGGGCTAAACTTTCTACACGTTATAATTAGAATATTTGTTCACTTATTTCAACCTTTTAAAATTTATTTATCCCTTCACCAACGATTACTTATTTATTAGAAAATTTAATATCTCCGGTTGATGTTCAATTGATTCTCCAAAAATATCAAATAGAAATACTTCCTAGAAGCAAAATGGTAATTATAAAATCAAATTAAAGATGATTGATTGAAGGATAAATGATAGGATGTTATAATTATCATCTTCCTTTACAGTGTTTTAGTTTCAATGATGGATATGTTTTAAGTATTATTTTATAAATTCCGTGATATTAAATTCTCGCACGAGGCGCGAATAATTTTACTAATAAATAAAGAGATGGAACTTGAACGTTTCTTTTTTTTTTGTTTTCTTCTTCTTTTATCCAATAAATTTACAAGTTTTCTTATTTTATTTGAAGATGGGTACATGGTCCCTATTTCATAACAATCAGAAGAGCTAATATTTAAAATTTAGAATTGTTAAGACTTAAAGAGCAGATTTAAATTGATCGAGATTGAAAAAAAATTAATTCGTTACAAAAATAAACAACTATAATGTATAAATATATAAATATATATACACATCTCTAATATATAATTATACATCATATACATGCGATCATTTTTAGTGATTTTTTTTTTGTCACCGGTACACCTTAAAAGGAAATACGTAACGCTATTGTTTGTTAGATTGTATAAAACGTTAAATTTTTAACAACTCATCAAGACTTGAATAATTTTTAAATTAGAAATCATTGACTTCAGCCTTGTCCCCATCAAAGTTAGTCAATTGAATCTCTATCTCTATGTGGTTGATTAATTGGAGACGTAAGCTAACTTTTCCATAGAAAATATTTTATTATTTCAACTTCAACTTAAAATATTATTTGAAAATCAATATTTTTTATAATATTATTAATTATTTTAAGTGATATTATAACTTTTTCTTGCAAAATTTCAATTCTTTTCTAGGTGAGATTTATGATAAAATACGATCCCAAATACTAATTTTTTTATTTTTACAATTCAATGTCTAATAATTGTAAGTTTTTTTTTCTGACTTCAACATGTTTGTTGTTGTCCTCCATCAAAGTACTTTTTTGGAAATATATAAAGCTTTATTAAAAGAACTTGGACCAACAGTCCCATACTAGTTTTATTTTATTTTATTTTTGTTTATTTGAACTTTCTCTTGCAAAGAAGAGAAAAAATCCTACAAAAACGTGCATATATGAAAAAGAAGAGGCCAAGAATATCCCTAATTAATCGAAAAAGGCTTAAAAATATATTTTTTTCTATCTTTTAGTCTAAGAACATTCTTTATTTTTATTTTTGGTTAAAAATTACTTCTCCTTCCATCTTTTGGTCTAAAATACCTTCAACCTAAATTTAATTAAATTGAGTTCTTTTATTAATTAGTTTTTTTGTTCTAAAAAATAATTTTTTAATTATTGAAATTCTTAATATTAGATTATCCCAAAATATTTAAAATATTTAAATCTAACTATATTTGAAATTAAAAAAAGAGAATTTTTATGTTGTCAAACTATTTAATAATAGAGAGTGGAAAAAAGGACAAAATTTAGTTAATTAATTATAGTATATATATATTTAATATAAAGGAAAAGGGACAAAAATCCATGTTGCCAAACTATTGTGGATTTTGCAGTAATCGAGTTAATGAATATAATTCTCATTTAAAAAAAATTAAAAATATAATTATCATAATGATGCTGAAATAGAGGAGGAAAAAAACATTTTCTAAAAAGTTTGTTAACATAAAGAATTTATTTTTATTTTAAATACTGTTAGTCTTAAATTATAAATATTTTGGAATGAGCTTGTCTTTTAGAATAAATAAAAGAATTAATTCATTAGTAAGAAAATTCAATTCATTTAAATATGAGTCGAGAGTATTTTTAGACCAAAATACAAAAGGAAGGGTATCTGTGAACCAAAAATAAAATTGAATTTTTTTTTCAGACCAAAAAATGGAAGGAAGATAATTTTAATTTTTTTTCAATAGATTAGAAGTATTTTTAGCCCTTATCCGTATATAATATATGCAGAATTGTTGAGTCCTTTTTCTAGACTAATGTTTTGATAAGACACCAAAAGAAAAAGATCCATTCTGCAAAAAGGGCTACTTGATGTAGTAATTGGAGTATGTATTGATGAGTCTTTTGATCTTTGCAAAAGTAGTGGTAGGACATAGTCACTAGTGTGAATGATGAATCTATACATTAGTAATGTGTCACTATGATATACACTATTAATGAAAAGAGAGAATTTTGGTTCTAGAGAAACAAGACTTTGATTGCTTTTTAATGGTTTATTCCTTTTCTCAATCCTCATATGTGTTGTAAAATCAATCTAAAAGGGTAATATGATTTAGAGCCTGTTTAACATTATTGTTGAGAGGTCAGAAGTATTTTATTTTATTTTAGAGAAAAAAAATAATTTTAAAAAAAAAATTAAGTGTTCGGCAAATTCTTAAAACTGTTTTTAAAGAGAAGCAGAAACAGTTTTTATGCTATTGGGAAGAAGTTAAAAAAATTTGCTTTAAAAAATAAAGCAGAAGCAGAAAATTATTTTTTTAAGACTAAAATATCCTTTACATATAACATATTTATCAATATACCCCTTATTAATTAATTAACATATATCATAAGTTTGGTTAATTATCATTCAAAAATTTTATTTTTTAATTTTATATTATTATTTATACTTTATATTATATATATTATTTTATAAAATTAAAAATAAAGTAACAACAATATGTTTGCAGGATTAAAAAAAAAAAGACAAGACAAAGTAACAATTAAAGATTTAGACCATTCCAAAAAAGTAACAAATAACAAATTTTTCTTTTCTTAATCTACGTATTGTTTTATTTTAATCTGAATTTCTTAAAACTTTAGAATATTATAAAAAAAAAAAGGATAATTGCTAAGATTGAATTCAAAAAAATATGTAACAAATAACAAAAAGATTCTTCTTTTCAATATTTATCTATGAATAATATTGATTGAAAATTTGAATATGTACATTTTAATTAATTAACGTTGATACTTGCCCTTTTTCGTAATTTGACTCTCAAAAGCACTTTTTTTAAAAATAAGCCAAACACAAATTGCTTATCAAAAGCAATTTTCAAATAAATTTGCCAAACACAAATTATTATTATTCTTAAAACACTTTTTTGAAAAGCTATTTTACAAAAGCGCTCCTAAAAATAAGCAGTTTTTAGCAGCAATGTCAAACAAGCTCTTATTAAAAGATTGAAAGCAAGATTAACAAAGAGAGATAAGAAATACAAGATTTTCTTATTTCTTTCAAATGTGTATAATATAATTTTCAATATCTCTATTTATAGAATTATTATTATACTAATAATAATTATTTTTAGCGGCATTTAATTAACATAGTAGCTCAATCCTCAATGTACAAGAACTTTCTTATTCTTTAAATTATTTTTTCAAAATTTAATAGTTATAGTACTAAACATTAATTAAGAAATAACTATTATTTTTTTAATGAATATGTTAAGTCTAATTATGACAAGTAAAAATAAATCGAGGAAATATTAATTTAAAATCATAGTGTAGCTTTCCCATAGCGTTTGACCAATATTTGGGAATCTTTTTTGGAAAAAAACATTGTGGATGAATTTTTTTGACCAAAACCAAAAAAAAATGGTATAATTGGATAAGAGGTTTCCCTGAAAGATATTGTTAATTACACTTCTTATTTTTTTGAAAAGATATCCACCACAAACGGAGGGTAATTTAGGAAATCGGTTCGATTTAATTTTAGTCATCGTGATTTCACATCCACACTTGCGTATATCAAATATCGGATGAGAAACTAAAATAAATAAATTTAGCTAACTAGGAAATATCAAATTTGTGATGTGGGTCTTTGTCATGGAGTTTTAGACGCAGATTACTAGTATTTTTTTTAGTGGTGTATATACAATTCAATTTTTGAAGATGGATTTGAATTATAAGTATATCTAATCAAATTTAAATTAAAAAATCATATTATTTTATAACTGAATTTATTAATTAAATTAGAATGGTATTATTCAAATACTTGGATTTGGATTGAATAGTACAATTTGAATAAGTATGGGTGTACAAATCTCATAATTTAATTAATTCGGATTTGCGCACCTATTAGGACTCACTGAAAGGAGAAAAAGTCCCATATCAGAATTTTCCAATTTTAAGGCTCATCAAAATAGAAACCTCAATTAAGAATAAGAGATTTTATTTCTTTTGGAAACTTTTATTCATACTAGTATTAATAATTTTTATATATTAATTATACACAATATATAGAGGGTATAATAAATAGGAACAATTACATAAATGATATTTTCATCAAAATATTTGACATGAAGTTGGTCATAGAATTTCTATGACATTTAATAGTCAAAATATATTTTTTAAATTATTTTTCTCTCCTTTTTTCTTTTAATGTGAAATGCACAAGATTACTTATTTATAAAAATTATTTTTGATACGCCCCATTTCGAGACGAGTTTCAATTGGAAATATTGTTATAATCACAATGAGAAAAAATAATACTCTTTCGTCTTATATTAGTTGATCATTATATTATATATAGTCGTCCTGTATTAATTGATCAACTCACTAAATCAAGAAATCATTAATTAATTACATTTTTTTCTATGTTACTGATTATTACCTTTGCAATTATTTTTTAAAAAAGTATTCATATTTATTTGTAAAAAATTTCAAAAAGCTTTTTTATGAATGAATTGGTAAAATCATTTTTTACTTATGATTTCTTAAGCATGGTGTAAAATAATAAGAAAACGTAAGGACCATGCTTCTAAATTGTGCTGTAATTTACAAAAATATTTGATGTCATCCATGCATTAAACACAATCTTATTTAGTCAAATCTTCATATAGAAATGAAATAGAGACGGCTGAAAGAGGAAGCAACGCAAGATTTTAGGGATTAATTATAGTAAGTTGTTAAATATTTTGTGTGTAAAATATCTTTAAAGATAATGAAAATCCTATCCAATAAAAAAATAAAATTGGTTTATTTGTTTCATTGGATCTATATAATAGCGCATTAACAGAGACATTAAGAAGAGCAGAAAATTATGGATGAGCTAAAGCCAACGCCACCAAATTCAAGTCCTCTTACTCCTATTACCTTCTTGGAGAGAGCTGCTACTATCTATGCCGATTGCTCTTCCATTGTCTATAATAATACTACTACTCATAATTGGTCCCAAACCCATTCTCGTTGCCTTAAAGTTGCTTCATCCATTGCATCTCTTGGTATTCAAAGAAATCATGTCGTCTCCGTTGTTGCGCCCAATATCCCTGCCATGTATGAGCTTCATTTTGCTGTTCCCATGGCTGGTGCTGTACTCAACACCATTAATCTCCGTCTTGATGCACGGACTATCTCTGTACTCCTCCGTCACAGCGAATCTAAACTCCTGTTCGTTGATTGTCAATCCAAATCCCTAATTCTCGAAGCTCTGTCGTTATTTCCGCCTGAATCTCAACGTCCTGTTCTCGTTCTTATTGAGGACGACGAATTCCCAATTCCAAAAACTGATGAATTTATTAGTACGTATGAGGAATTGGTTGAAAGAGGGGATTCGGGTTTCAATTGGATTCGTCCGAAAAGTGAATTTGACCCGATTGCTATGAATTACACTTCTGGAACTACATCCGCTCCGAAAGGTGTGGTTCATAGCCATAGGGGTATTTTCGTTGTTTCGTTGGATTCATTGATTGAATGGTCCGTTCCGAAACAGCCGGTTTATTTATGGACGCTTCCTATGTTTCATGCAAACGGATGGAGTTATCCATGGGGAATGGCAGCAGTTGGTGGAACCAATATCTGTTTGAGAAAATTCGACGCCGGAATCATTTATGACTCGATCAACAAACACGGCGTTACTCATATCTGCGCTGCTCCAGTGGTACTCAACATGTTGTCGAATTCCCCTGAAAGTAAGCCATTAAAACACCCTGTTTATATAATGACAGCAGGATCCCCACCCCCTGCTGCTGTCCTGTTTCGAACAGAGTCCCTTGGATTTGTAGTCCATCATGGTTATGGACTTACAGAAACTGGTGGATTAGTTATTTCTTGTACATGGAAAAATCACTGGAATAAATTTCCAGCAAATGAAAGAGCAAGGCTGAAATCAAGACAAGGGGTTAGGACAGTAGGGATGGCGGAAGTGGACGTGGTGGATCCAGAATCAGGAGTCAGTGTTAAACGCGACGGATCAACATTAGGAGAAATTGTTCTAAAGGGTGCTTGTGTCATGTTGGGTTACTTTAAAGACCCGGAAGGAACTTCGAAATGCATGAAAAATGGTTGGTTTTACACAGGGGATGTCGCAGTTATGCATCTTGATGGGTACTTAGAAATTAAAGACAGATCAAAGGATGTGATCATAAGTGGTGGAGAGAATTTGAGCAGTGTAGAAGTGGAATCAGTGTTGTATTCCCATCCAGCCATTAATGAAGCAGCCGTAGTTGCACGGCCAGATGAATTCTGGGGTGAAACTCCTTGTGCATTTGTTAGTCTGAATGGAAAATATAAAACAACTGAAAAAGACATTATTGAGTTTTGTAGAGCCAAATTGCCACACTATATGGTACCAAAGACTCTCATAATTAAACAAGAGCTTCCAAAGACATCAACTGGGAAAATTCAGAAGTTTCTGCTTAGAGACATTGCTAAAAATATGGGGAAAAGCAGCAGCAGGAAAATGAGCAGAATGTAAAGATCAGTTCAAACAAATCTCTGCTTTTTTTTCTTTTTTTTAAGTAGTGTGTGGACAAACACAAGAATATGAATGTGACAAATTGCGTAAGGTTGTTAAATTGTTAGTCCTATGACGTGATGGTTTAAATAATTTATTTTCTGCAATTGGCATTTTTCTATATGAGTTTGTTTTGGGCTCTAATTTTCATTAACTTGTTTCAGTTTGTCTTTGGAATTTTGTATCCTTAAATTTACCCCCAAGAAGACTAGTAGAATCGGTGTCAGCATGAAAGTTATGGGGTTGTGGAAAACTACCCTACGTGTACTTTATTTGGTCCAAAATAAATACTCCGCGAATTAAGAAAATAATACTCCCTCCGTTCACTTGTCAAATTGTGACAAGTATAAGTGAACACTCTCTCCCCTGTCTCAATTTATGTGACACTTTTCGTTTTTCGAGAGTCAAATAGTTTAAGTTTGACCTAAAATTTGCATATGGAAATTTCAATTTATATATTTGTAAACTACGTAAAATATATATAAGTCACAATAATTAAAATATATATGAAAATTTTAGGATCAAACATAAATTTATTTGAATCTCAAAATCTGAAAAATATCATATAAATTGAAACGAAAGGAGTAATTAATATTAGAACAACTTTCACATATAGCAAACATAAAAATCATATTTGTATTTTCTAGCTACAATTTGCATAATTGCGCTCCATAGCAAATTTTATGTTTGCTATGACTATTTTTTAATAATTTGCTATTTTATACCATCTTCCCTTAATTTTAAGGGTAAATTATGAAGATCTTGACACGTTTGAAGTGAAATTTTATTTTTTAGAAAATATTACTGTAAAAGTGGACAGTAAAATATTAGGTGTTACACATCTTTTAAGAATGTTACTCCCTATTTCCTAATTACTTGTTCACTTTTCCTTTTTTAGTTGTCCCTAATTACTTGTTCATTTTGACAAATCAAGAAAGGACAATTTTTTTTTACCTATTATACCCTCAATTAATTACTTTGAAAAATGTAGAATTTCTTGAAACTCTTAAGTTTTTTAATTCATCCACTTCATAATTAATAGGGGTAAAATGGTAAATTCTATGTCAATCATTGTTTCCTGGTGTGTCAATTCAAAAGTGGACAAGTAATTAGGGACAAAGGGAGTAGTAATTAATGAGAGACTCGATTGTGAATATTATTCTTTTGCTACTTTTCAATTTTGATATTAGTTAAAAATCGCAATAATGAGAAAAGTAATTTTGAAAAAAAGTTTTAATATACTTTTAACCTTTAAAAATTCGTTCAATTTGAACCATAAAAAAAGGTTTAAAAAAAACCAGGATAGTTTTCTAAATGCCCACAATCTATCTGCTCCAAAGTAAATGAATTATTACACTTTTTAAAAAGTTAGTTAATTGTTATGGATATTTTATTTATGTGGATATCCACTAAATGTAATCTCTTCATCTCCTTACCAACTTTTCACCATTATATTCCGTCGTCCATTATACTATTTTAAAATGTCTAATAATATTTGTCTATTTTATAAAATCAATGGATAACTTTACATCTAGTTCCTAATTTACTCTTATCATTAGTTTTAGTTATTTTCTTATTACATTTTTCAAGACATTATATTTATTATATTCAAAAGGTGATATAGTAGAATTATCCTTATATTTATAATTTTTAAGAAGTGTGCAAAGTTAATAGTGGACGAGTAGGAAGTATCTACTATATTCTTCGTAATCTTCACCATAACTATCATTCTTAAAGGCTAAAGCCATGTTATGACTAACCTCTTTTGGTAGTGTCTGGACAAACCAAGTAAAAACACATGCATATGGTTGTTAAATTGTTAGTTTATATGATGTGATGGTTTAAACTTTAAATTTATAGTTTCTACAACTTTTTGGATTTGGCATTTATCTATATACTCACAATTAACTTTCCGTCTAGTTTTTTTATAATAATAAATCATAGTCATATATTTCTAAGCAAATATTATTTATGTTACCCTTGTGTATTCCAATAATGTCATTTAATACTCCCTTTGTTTCTATTTTGTTATCACTGTTTTAGACTTTACGCTATTAATAAATTAAGTAAGTTTATAATTATTTAGTGTTCACTTAAAATTAATTTTTTAATCAATGAACATGAATTAATTTATTTTGATTTATTAATTTGACCAATAAACATGAATTAATTATTTAATTTTTCTATGTTGGTCAAATACACACTTTCAAGACTAATAACTCTTATGAGTAAAATAGGAAAAATAATATTTCATATGTCCCTAATTACTTATCCACTTTTAAATTGACACACACATATTAAGAAAACAATGATTAACATAGTGAGTTTACCATTTTACCCCTATTAATTATGAAATGGATGAATTAAAAATTTAAGATTTTCACACAAGTTTTACCTTTTTCAAAATTAATTAATTTGAGGATATAATAGGTAAAAAAATAATTGTTAATTTTATAAAATGACAAGAACTTAAGTAACATTTATTTTCAGTAAGAAAAACATATGTGAAATGACAAGAACTTAAGTAACATCTATTTTCAGAAAAAACATATAAATAGGAACGGAATGTAATCGCCAAAAAGGAATGAATTTTCTAATACAAGGAAATGAAATTACATTGCAATAAAAATTTCAAAAATGGAGGGACAAGAAGGTTATGGTATGTTATTAGCTGGCTGCCTTATTTAGAAGGAATATCTATGGTCGTTCATCGTTATGGTTAAAAAATCAAATCGAACCGTAATTCAAACCAAATCGATTAAAAAAATCGATATTTGGTTTGGTTTGGTTTTGAAATTTTGAAAACCGATATTATTTGGTTTGGTTTTGGTTTTGGTTTTACTAAAAAACAACCGCAAAAATAACCAAACCGAACCGATAAATTAGATATATAAATTTTATAATTATTCATAAATAAATTAAAAATATTTTGTTAAATTTTAATTAACTTAAGTCTTTAATTTTATCATTTTCTCAAGCCCAACTATAACAATCCTAAGTCCAAGTCAATCAAAATTCATTTTAGTCTTTACCTACCGTACTTTACATAAAATAGTCACATTTTCTCTTAATTGAATCACTTTGTTTGTGTAATGATAACTCTAGTATTGCTTAATTGCTTAATTGAACCGACATTAGCTTTTCTGTGCATTGTTCATGTACTTGGTGTTTGTGTCTATCGAGATACATACGTCCTCAAAAAAATTATTACTTTCAAACCGAATAAATCAGAAAAACTGAACCAAACCGACAATTATTTTTTTCGTTTGGTTTGGTTTGGTTTTAGAAATTTAAAAAAACCAATTAGATTGATTTAATTTTGATTTTAATCAATAACCGATCCAAACCAAACCACGAACACCCCTAAGAATATCCATGAATGTGCAAAGGTCTACAATTCTCAATTAGAAAATCTAACTTTGGGAAGACAGCTTACCAATTAGGATGTGAAGATGAAATTGAGCAAACACAAAAGGAGAAGTAAAATAGACAAATCAACTTGGAACCAATTCATCCTCAATCAGACCAACAAAGCTAACTTGACCAAACACCATATTTGTAATTCAAGCATTTTAGATAAAAAATTAAAATTATTTAGTCAACTCTATTTTAAAAAATAACTTTGTGAATAAATATTGAGCACGGCCTTTTCCCCACTAATATATGTATAAATGTATATTTTTTATTTATACACTGTATAATTTTCTATAAATACTATATATTTATGTGTTTGTGAGTTAGTGGGGAAATGGGGGAAGAGACGTGCACAAAGGTAGTAATTATTTAGTTATTTTTTTCCTCTTTTTATTTTTTTAAAAAATAATATTTTCACTCCCGTTAAATAAAGGGTATATGTGAGCTCATTTTGTAACGGTAGGGGTATATGTGAGCCGTTTGTATAACGGTAAAGGTATATATGAGCTACTTTCATAACGAGGGACATATCAGCTCCAAATGACAAAGTTGAGGGGTATATTAGGCCCTTTTCCCTTCTTTTTTTTATAAAAAATAATCAGTTTCTGATAGTTTTTTTTTATAGTTATTTTAATTATTTACAATTTGTTTCTAAAATTTAAATTTTGACAATTCTTAAATGATAATGATGGTTATCTATTTAATCTAATTTCTAAATGTGTTTTAAATTTGTAAAAAAGATTTTCTCAAAAAACCATATCCCAACTCTTAGGAAAAAGCAGCAAAATATTAGGATAATATTAAAAAGAAAACAATATATTTAAAGTTTCATATTTCGTGAAACTTAACTACGGTATTGAATTAGTAGTCTATGTAATAAGATTTAATTTAAATTAAACATAAAGTATATATTTAGATTAATTTATTTAAATTAAAAATTAAGAATATATTCATATTAATATTTTTATTTTTAAATTTATATATTTAACTTTTAATTTTTTTAAAAATCATTTAGGGGTATATATGATCCTTCTAGCAAAGTTCAAGGTGTATTTTAATCTTTTCCATACATAAATTATCTTTTGACTTCTTTGATTATCATTATTTGAGTTTCTTATTCTTATTTTATTTTTTTCTTTCATTCCTTAATGTAAAATAAAACTTAAAACTATTGTTTTTTTTGGCTATATTATAATTTTAAACTATTTTTTTGGCTATATTGTAATTTAAGTTTTGTATTTGAAAAATAAAATTGGGTCATCTATAATAAATTTACAAGAATATTAGTGAAACATAAATAAATTTGACCATTAAAATAATAAATCTATATTAGTCATTGAAACAAAAAGAAGTCAAAAAAATATATGTTTGAGGATGATTAAGTATACCCATATGGGATTATACTTTTTAAAAATAATAATTAAAATAAAATTAATTTTTTTCACTTCCGTTAGAGGAAAAGGGTATATGTGAGCCATTTGTATAATAGTAGGGGTATATATGAGCCACTTTCATAACGAGGGGTATATCAGCTCTAAATGACAAAGTTGAAGGGTATATCAAACCCTTTGTCCTAAAACTTCTCCTGCGTTGTCATTAGGTTTAATCCAAGGGTAAACTTTATTTCTTTAATTATATATAGATAGTTATTTACAAGCATTAATAGAAGTGACAATGCAATAAAAACTAAAAATGTACTTATCATATTTTATTGAAATATATGACAAATGTATTAGTATCATTTTCTCTTCGAGTCCTTTTGGATCTACTTAAGAAAAAAACATGCTAATCAAGTACTAATTAACTTTTATCATTAGCATTATAGTTTATAGTCTATAGTCTTTAGTATAGAATAAATATTAGACACCTAACTTTATTCACCCTAAACTTATGAAGCAACTCCATCTTTATCAGCAAAATACAAGATAATGCTATCAGCAGGCCTCAATTAACTAGAGGCAATTTGAATGATTATATACACCACATTATATGGCTATCAGCATCATGTATTCTGCAATTTTTCTATCTTACAATAATAATTCACAAGTATATGGTACTTTTTGGTGTTCTACAACCAAGGTTCATGCCTGGTTTGAGTTGATATTGTACAGAATTGATACATGAGATTAGCCTAAGATAATGTTGCATCTGCATGATCATCATCAGTATGTGTAATAGGCCTTCGAACATCATCAAACAATAAGCTATGTCCTCTGCCATAAAATATGTATATGATAACTCCCACACCAAGCCATATCAAAACACGTATCCACGTTTGAGCTCTGCATTTAGCATTTTTAGTAATTCACATGCATATTTGACAAGTTCACTAGTTCTTAAGGTAAGAAAAGGAATATGAAGACTTACCCAATATTTAATAGCAAGTATGTATTTATAAGAACACTGGCTACAGGTAGAAAAGGCACAAATGGACACATGAAACCTGGAAAAAGACAACAGATTGGAAATTCTTTAGTATGCTCTCTCTACTCATAATGCTTGTTTGATATGAAGCAAGGGGAGCATGAAATACATTTAAAAGTGTGAGATATTTTAGAAATAGAACAAAGTTAAAAACTTCTTTCCAGCAGGATGCACTGCAAACAATCATACTTCATATTTTTTTTCTTATCAAGCACTGTAATGGGTTGTTTGGACCACAAGTTTCAAAAGTATTTTTTTTTCTTAAACACCGTGCCAAGTCAAAGGGTGCCACATAAAATGGGACGGAGGGAGTATTATTTAACACAACTAAGTTCCATATCATAAAAACATATTTTATCTAGTATAACTGAAGCCTGTTTCTTCAGAAGACTACAGGTATCTCCAAGTAAAGGAGTTATGCATGTTCATACAGTGAGTGACATGTAATAATGACTGCAAATATTACAGAACTTAAGCAATACCTCCCGATTTCGTGAAACTCTCTTTAGTGCCAGCTTGATCGATAGAATTGAGCACAGTCAAACAGCAAATTACAAGCATACCACCGATTCCACTCAATATAAAGCACAGAATGCTGACATAGTGAGCAATTTATAGGGTTAAAGATACCAGACATTTATTGGGCAAAAACTGAAGAGGTGAAAAAGAGAGAGCATTATGTAACAAAAACACTTAATCCGGCAAGATGAATAAACTCTAGGAAAAATATTATGCAGCCATCAGAAATCAACTCTTAAGCTTAAGTACAGCTTTGTTCACCAATATAGGGAATAGTATTCTAACACCCCATAATCTACGAGCATGTCTTATTAGATATGATAAAAGCATCTTATAAACTTCTGTTGATTTGTGAATAGCCGATTATGATCAACTGTGATAAAATTGGATTTGTTGGATCTACATGGATTTATCAAATTTGCTAGGTTGTGAAGTATTCTAGAAAATAAAATCAGGCTGAAATCATCCCTTGAAACTCAAATCTCCTAGAATTAAGAGACTAGCTTTCTAATCTTTTTTTCTCTTTTCTATAAGTTTTTACCTCTACAGATGAATAGAATAGAGCATTTTCGGTATCAAAACTGACATGATATGAGAGCAGCTTTGTCTTGTGCTGTTAAAACTGCATTTGTTGGGCAAGGTCACTCAGTAACATCAATAAGTCTAGAGTTATGCTAACGAAGTTCCAGCTGAGACAATGATGAACCAAGGCGATGATTCCTCATTTGTACTTTCAGCTCATTTCTCATAGGCTGATCGGCAAGAATTATTTGGAATCGGTGCAATCCGTCCATTTGGTAATTGATGGTCGAGGGAAACTTGAGCACCTAACTGGAAAGATAAGAAAAACGGAACCAGCAGACCTAAGAATGAACGCCGAGAGGTCAGAAAACTCATTGGTGATTGCTTGTCTGCTTAACTCCATGGAACCTGCTATAGCCTATCGCAACACCCCACAAATTCTAAGCTAAGGCCCAAATCATTTTCCATATGCGTATAGGCCCGAACCCCATGATTTCTACTTGTGCATGAGTGTTAAGGTCAATTCTTTAGTATGGGAATAGCTTTGGAGATAAATTAAAATTAGAAGAATCCTCTAGCACAAAGTTGAATTGAAAGTTTCTTTACCGATTGAGTTTTGGTACAAGTTTTTACTTGGGTAAAACTTTAAAAGAGTATATCTCCTAGAATATGAATAGTTATGTGTCCCATTTCATACCAAATTAAAGGTCTTTGAGTCTTCTTTCCAACGCCACCCACCGTTCGTAAATTCGAGTCTGGAGGAAAAAGTAATGATCATTTTACCAGAGACGCTCCAGTCTAAAATTTCAGTCCCAGGATACTACGAGTCATCCGTACAAGTCATGGTTTGATACTACGACTCTGTTTAGGGTATTTTCCTTACCTTCCTAAACCTAAACCACGACGTTTTAGCACCAGGGAAGTATAAGATTAAGCACTCAATATCTCTGTTATTCTACGTCTTAACCCCCCCTGCTATTCTACGCTCTCAACTCCCCAAACTCAAATAGATCTCAAGAAAAGCTAAGTCTAGGGTTTCAAGCTTTCTAATCAAGTTCCTCTTAAGAACTCTTGTTCTTTCAGGTATGAAACGTTCCAATTAGGGGTCGTTTGGTAGAGTGTATTAATAAAAATAATGTTTGCATTAGCTCTGGCTTCTGTGTATTAGTAATATCTTGTTTGGTACATTTTTTTATGATACGTATAACTAATGCTTGCATTGTTATACACTCTATTGTGTATTAAGGTGTGTATTACTAATGCCATGGATTTCTAGGTATGAGTAATACAATGGGAGTTAATGCATGCATTAGCATGATTAAAGACTCAATTATCCCTCAAAAACTATTTTCAAAAAAAAAAAAATTATCCCTCAAAACCCCTTTTACATCTTTTCCACCATGATTGTGGAGGGTATCTTTGTAAATAAATATTTTTATGCAGTACAAGCTATTTTTAATACACCAAATAAATAATCTATGTATAATTAATGCAAGCATTACCAATATACTCTATTTAGCATTATTTTTATACACCCTACCAAATGACACCTTAGAGTATCCTTTCACTCACATGCCAAAGTTGTAATTTCTTTCAAAGATTACTACAAAATTCTTAGAATCCAAGTTAGGGTTTTACTCAAATTATGCAATTCCATCATAAGCTTTTCTTCTTGATTTATTTACTCGATTTTTAAACCTCATTGAGACAGCTTAGCACGATTTCTACAGTTTCTTTCAAGCATGAAAATTAGCATCATGCAGATTTCAATTTCAGTATAGATTATTTGAAAGATGATTGTGAGCAAAGTCTCATACTTGAGACAGACAAATAGTTTATCTATTTATGAGCATATTAGTATATACAAATTATTTTGGGAAGGATTATTTAGCACCGAGAGGACGCGCATTCAGAAAACCAAGTCCCTAACTGCGTGCCACCGTAGGATCTGAGCACACCGCGAGTCAGTCAGCTTCTTTAGCCCAAGAAGCTTGGTAGTGAATCCACATTAGATAGATAGGTTCTATACCCTAGTAAGGTATAGGGCAACCCTCTCAACTGAGATTTTACGTTGAGCAACAGGAGCTTACAAGGTATATGTCGATTGTAAGAAGCTCCCCACTAATAGCATCATTATTTTATTACACTTCAATTTTCAGCATGATTTCTCAGATTAGTAGTTTAGATGTATTTTCAGTTCAGAGCTATAGAAATAGATTTACTTTTACATACTTTTAAAGCGAATTCCTACATTATCTTTATACACCGGTTTTAAAATGTTCCTTAATCTATTTCATGTATTCATGATTATTGCAACTCATCAGTCTTTGAAAGCATGTTGTTACCAGAAACGATATATGCTTAGTGTCACTCAGTACATTGACTACATTCCACGTACTGACCACATACTTTTCTCTATGATGCATCCTATTATGATGTAGATTCAAACGTTCGCTAACAGACTCATGGCTATACAGGTTGCAACACTTTCAATCTGCAATTGGTGAGTCCTCATTGATTGGGGGGGGGGGGGGGGGGGGG
>JAJONR010009363.1:0-43866 GCA_029582245.1 Solanum etuberosum
TTAAATTGAATATGAATCCTACCATCTGGATTTTGAGTGACATGAGAAAAATCATCATTTGTCAAATTATTCGTAATTTGACTAGGAGGTATAACCGAGTCTAGAGTCCAGGTTTCAGGAAAATCAATCTCGTCCCACCTGATTGGTCTTCTGGTGGTGACCTTTGATTTAACAAAGTTTGTCTCGACCAGAATAGTTTGATCAGATGTATCATATAATTTACATCTAGGACTCATAGTAGTCAGAAACTTATAATAAATTCTGTAAGATAAACATATAAGCTCGGAACCTGGTGCATAATTATAACCATGAGTTTTTATATTCAAAGTTAACGCATCTAGAATATTAACATCAGAAAGCGATAACTGAAGATTATATTTTTGTAGGATTAAAAAAAAGAAAAAATAATAATTAAAGATTTAGACCCTCCCAAAAAAGTAACAAATAACAAATTTTCTTTTCTTAATCTACGTATTATTTTATTTTTGTTTGGATTTTTAAAACATTAGAGTATTATAGCAAAAAGAAGAAGAAGAGGAGGATAATAGCTAAGATTGAATCTAAAAAATAGGTAATATATAACAAAAAAATTCTTCTTTTCAAAAAATTTCAACAATATTTATCTATGTACAATATTGATTGAAAATTTGAATATGTACATTTCAAATAATTAAATTAAAAATGTAATTAAAGTTTCTGTATTAGATGTTTAAAATAGTTTCTCTCTATAAAATAATATTAATATTAAAAGCACATCGATACTTGCCATTTTTCATAATTTGACTCTCAAAAGCACTTTTTAAAGAAAATTAGCCATACACAAATTGCTTATCAAAAGCATTTTTCAAATGAATTTGCCAAACACAAATTACTTTTTTTGAAAAACACTTTTCTGAAAAGCTATTTTAAAAAAACGCTTCTAAAAATAAGCAGTTTTTAGCAGTAATGCCAAACATGCTCTTAATGAGGTAAAAAATCCCTCTTCCCAAATAAATATATTATTTCATCTCTTTTTAAACACATTCTTTTCCTAAAAATAATTTTTCTATTAGCAAATAATTTGAAAAAATTAAGAAACACAAATATTTTCTGTTTTATTAGATTTTTAAAATTATTATCGAAATGAATTTATTAATACTCACATGTATTTAAAAGAAAAATAATAATATATTTATTTTAAAAAATGATATTTTTGATCTATTAAGTATTAACAAAACAAGGATATTTTTAGATTAAATTATTGATTAAAGTGAATTTTTTAAATTAAACAATTAACTTTGGACATTTTTGTTCCACATACTTGAAGACAACATTTTAACCTTTTCCTTAAAACAATGAAGGCCAGCTCCACTTGAGATTCTCCGGCGGCGTCTATCAACTGAAGGGCTTTGCTCCGTTTCGTTTTGCTTCAGAATATTGTGAACAGTTGCAAAGGGAGCCAATTCGATTTCGCAAGCAGGGTTTTCTCCAGATTGAACTGGTTAATTATCAATTTTATCAAAGTTTTTATGTGCAAACCAATCAGTACTTCTTGAAGGATTGTAATGCCATTATGAATGGTGTTGTTCATATATGAATGTTTTTTTAATTTACAGAAGAAGGGTTACCTCAATACTGAAGTGGGGTACTTTTCAATTTTATTAAAGGTTGGATTTTTAGAGGATGATACAGTAGGCAAAGACCTATGACGGACAAGTACAATGTTGAAGCTGCAGAAATTCTTGCGAACGAGGCACTGGTAATTGTTTCTTGTTCTTGTTGAGTTAACTTATGAGTTGTTGTGGGTTTAGTTTAATTAACGCAATGAATTAGGTTTAGGGTGGGGTTTTATGGGTTCTTATCACATTTTGGTGTGTTCTTTTGTTTAGCGGTCGCCAATTTCGGAAGCAGTGCCTATATATGAGCAGCTTCTATCGACGTTTCCAACAGCGGTGAGTTCCGAATCCGAGTACTGCTAGCTTGATTGAATTACAGTTTTCTGTACTAATAGAAGACAGAACAAGAGAACTTTTCTTGTAACAATCTGTTATTGTTATTTTTTTAATCTTTGTCTGGGGTGGAGTTCAGTTGCTAGTTAGTTCATTGATGTAGAAAACAAAGCTAATCAACATTTGAGATTGACACAATTACTGATTAAAAGGGAAAAAAAAGAGAGAGGAAGAAGATCACATAAGAAAGCTAAATTAGCCCTACTTCACCTGTTCAAGTGATGGCCATGCTCGTTCATTTAGTAACGTGTCAAGACTGATCAGCTGGAAACACGGCCATTAGTACTCTTTGAAACGAGAGTTATACTTCTAATTTTTTCAGTCCATCTTGCTTGTCTTCAAGTGAAATATTTCTGCATTCAACATAAATGTTCCATTTGTTTTTCTGTCGCATAGAAGGCTGGATTTAATTCATCCTTATGGATCCAACGGGATACCTGGATGTATCTTGTTAACCTTCTGTCTCCTGTGTACTAGGATATCCTTACTGGAATATTTATTAAAATTATCTCTAATTCACTGTTTATCCACATTGTTTGCTATTCATTTCTGTTGATATCCTTAATATGTGACATTTATTATTTAGAAAAATGGTTTCTAACCTCAACTGTTGGTGAAATTTAGACAATTTTTTTTTTGAAAGTGGTAACTTTGTCCAGATATGTTAGAATCCGAATCTTACAAGAGTTGTAGTAACCCCATATGTACAAAGTACTACCTACATCGATCCTATGCCTATATGAGTCTAAAACATCAATAATAGAGACATGATCATTCAAAAGTAACTGAAATTACACCAAAAACACAGTAGCAAGATGCAATTGAGCTTAATCTATTGCATATTGGTTTTCTATGCTCTCAAAACACCTTGAGTTCCTCTCCTTCCATATTGTCCACCAAATGCTTGCTGGGTATCCTACACCTGCCTCTATTCTTGGCCAACAACCCAGCTTTTCCCCGTTTGTTAAGGCCTCTGTAATTTTCCAAGGCATGCTCCATGCTATTCCTCTGAGGTTCCAAAACAATCTTCATTGTTGCCCTGTGATTCTACAATGTAGGAATAGATGATTCACAGTCTCTGCCTGCTCCCCACACAAGAAGCACCTGGGGCTTAAAATTATCCATCTTTTCATTAGGTTCTCTTGGGTAAGCACTGCCTCCTTTGCCAGAAGCCACACAAAGCATGCCACTTTATATGGTATTTTGGTTTTCCAAATGTTCTTCCATGGCCAAATGTTTGGCTGCTGGTTGTGGTTCATTTTCCTATACGCTTTGCTCACTTTGTATGTGCCTTTCTCATCTCCCTTCCACCATAGTTCATCTTCATCTGCTCCCAATCCACTGAATTGCTCAATTTTGTTGATGAAATCTGCCAACGTTGGTATTTCCCAATCATTGAATTGCCTTTTGAAATTGAATCCCCATTCATCTGCTGTCCATAATTCTGCTATGGTACTCTGTTTGTGTAGTACTAATCAGTAGATATCTGGAAATAGCTTCGTCATGCCATTCATCTGTCCCGTACCTGGTTTTAGCCCCATTTTTCACCTTGATCTTGAAAAAGCACTTCATCTCATTCCAGAGATCTCTGATGGATCTCATTAAGTTAACTCCATAAGGAGTTGTAATTTCCTTAGTCATCCATGTCTTCCTCCTCATACTTAGCTTCTATGACTCTCCCCCACAGTGTCTCTTTGTCATTGCCATAGTTCCATAGCCATTTCATTCTGAGTGCCTTACTTTGAGTATCCAGATTCTTTATCCCAAGACCCCCAAACTTCTTGTCAATTATCAGAGATTTCCATTTGACCAAGTGGTAGCTTTTCCTGTCTTTATTTCCTTGCCACAAAAACTTCTTCCTGATTTTGTCCATCCTACTAATGATTGTTGCTGGTATAGGGAACAAAGACATCATATAAGTTGGCAAGGAATCTAACACAGAGTTGATGAGGGTTAATCAGCCCCCTAGTGATAAGTACTGTCTTTTCCACCTTGCCAATTTTCTTCTCACATTTTTCAACCACATTGTTCCAGATTTCATTAGACTTCGATTTTGCTTCTAAAGACATACCCGAGTACACTGTTGGCAGACTACCAATCTCTCCTCCCAGAATTGCATTTAGGGATTGCATGGTTGTGACTTCATTGATCGTATAAAGAAGCTCTTTCTCCGGAAAAAAGGAATAGTATAAAGAGTTTCAATATTTGAAAGACAAGCTCTCAGGCACCTATCCCAAGACAATTTCCTAGGGACCCTTCCGGTCCTTAGGAAGCCATAATCCGGTGAACTTCGTTTGCCGAAAAACCCAATTCCCTTTTTTTTCTTCCTTATTCTTTCTTTCCCATGGATAAAAGAATATATTTCAGTCTTGGGGTCAAATCATACGATATTACTGAGTCTAGAAACACGAAAGGAAACTGGTTTGAGTGGGTGGAGAGTGCGAAACTACACATGAGGAGAATGAAGCTGAGCAGGGATGCTTTATTATGGATATGCAAAAGGCTAGGGGAGGCTTTTGGCATTAAAGGCAAGTCATTTAAGACTTGGAGATGCAAGGACATTTCTACCTACATTTACTGCTCATTGAAGTTCAATAAATACAGTAGGTTCATCTCAATCATTGCGGTTAATGGCCATGAACGTTCGGTGATTATTCTGCCAAAAAACACCTTTAACGAGGGTTAGGGTGGCCTATCAAAAAAATTGAAAGCTTCATCATTAAGGAAGCAGGACATGTCACTGAGAAATAGGGGAATTCTGCTTTTATGAGGCTCAGGGGAGAGGAAAGTTATAAGGAGGTCATTCAAAAGAGAAAATGGGGGGCCATATCTGATAGGAGAGCAGAAAATCAGAAGGAGACACTCTGTGAAGAAGAAGGGGTTCTTAGCAGATGTCTGGTGGGAAGCTTCCCAGAGGATGACGAAATTCCCTCATGGAACGAAATCAGAAGGTGGGCTATTCAAACGTGGAAAGGCATCCATAATGTCAACATTTACGACATGAATGGTATTCAATTTCTTTTCGAGTTCCAATCAAAAAAGGAAGCAGAGCATATTGTTATGGGGAAGTGGAGAAGAAAGAATCACCATTTACAGATGGAATGATGGTCTCCCAAAGCAGGAACGACGCAAGCTGACTTCAAGTTTGATTGGTTTTGGGTTCGGATTTTAGGTCTTCCTCTACACCTCTGGACAGACAAGGTGATGAAACAAATTGGTGACCAATGTGGGGGGTGGTTGGAGACGGAGGAGGAAACCACCCTAAAAAACCATCTCCGATGGGCTCGAATTAGGGTTAAGGGTCCTAGGGAGAAAATTCCGACGGAAATCGAGATTGAAGATGGAGATGGCATTTTTTTGCTACCAGTATGGTGTGAAGCTCCGGCAAGATTCAAAAAAAAGAAGGGGGAGAAACACTTTGAGGTTTGACATATGGGGAAAGTTCTTTGCAGAGGGGGACTCTTACGATAGAGATGGAAGAGAGATTAAGGAAAGGCAAAAAGAGCTTTTGTCCAGAAGTCAATCATGATGGGGGTCTTGTACCGCTGGATAAAAGGTGGGCACGTGACTTGTGAAAATTCATCTGGATAAAGGCATGTGGAGGCCCTGGTAGATAGTCCGGGTCGATTTTTATCTTGTTCAAAGGGTAGTGGGGCTGGGCCCATTAACTTAGGCCCAAAAGCTACAATGACCTATTTTACAGAACCTTTTATTGGGGATATTTTCAACATCAGAGCCTATACGGAGAATTTCATGACATCTTCTACAGGGCTTGAAGAACTCATGAGAGCGACTCAGAATCCACCGAACAACATCACAATTGAAATCATCGACATGCAGCGTGCAATTGATCCTTCAGAGTATGCGGAGGAGACAATACTTCCCTTAGATTGCGAGAAAAGGGTGAACACAGGGGATGATCAAGAAGTTTACACAAGAGAACCCTCCAAGGACCAATCGGTAATTCTGGATGAGCCTCTTCCTATTGCAGTGATGACTCTCTGTCAGAGGAAGCCATTGATGACAGAGCTTCTTTATGGGTGCAAGCGAATGTCCTTAAACTTAGCAGATTATTTGGTGCTGCCTTCGAAGGATGCGATAAGACTGCTTTTGAATTATTTCTGAAAATTGATCAAAAGAGGGAATTCTTTCGGCAAAATATGGAGAAACACATAAATGACAATAACTCCAATAACATCCCAAAGGAAGTGAGGAATTTGGCTTTTAATGTGAATTTTAAAGATGGCGAACCGAGAAGTAGGGGGAGAAAAACAACTTCAAGTGATCAATGTTTAAAGTTGTTACATGGAATGTTAGGGGGGCAAACAATGAGAACAAAAGAAGATTAATTCGGAGTCTACTTCAACTGTGGGGTGCAGATATATACGTGCTAGTGGAAACAAAATTGACAGGAGCAAATACACAATTGATCAAACAATTGTGGTTCAACCGATAGCTGGGAGAATTACACTTAGAGGTTTTGGGGAAAAAGTGGGGGTATAGTAGTGTTATGGGACAGGAGAATGTGGAAAGGTGAATTGGTGGAGGCTTCTTGGGCAAGTAATCACATGTAGATTTGAAGGCATTAATACGAACTTAAGTTGGCTCCTTAGTTCAATTTATGCTGACTGTAACAAAGTTATCAAAAGGGAATTGTGGAGGGATCTAATCAATCTAAAGAACACATGCACATGTCCTTGGTTGTTTTGTGGGGATTTCAATGTGACAAGATATCCCACGGAAAGATCAACTGGACAGAGGTTAACATGGGCTATGTCTGACTTCACAGATTGGATAAATGAAATGGAGCTAATTGACCCTCCTTTATTTGGAGGATTGTACACCTGGAGAAGGGGTGAAAACCATTCAACTGCTTCCAGATTGGATAGATTTCTTTACTCTTATCATTGGGACGACTTTTTCTCACAAATTAGACAAAGTCTTCTACCGAGACTAGAGTCTGATCACAACCCAGTGATGCTAACTTGCGGGGAGCTAAACTTGAAGAAATCTTATTTCAAGTTTGAACAATGGTGGATGCAAGTAGAAGGTTTCAGGGAGAAGGTAAAGGACTGGTGGTGCTCCTTCTCAGTAAATGGGACCCCCTCTTTTATCTTAGCTTCCAAACTGAAGTTACTAAAAGGGAAGTTGAAACAATGGGGCTATGAGAACAGAGTCAACTGGAAACAAAAGAAGGAAGAGATACTCAATCAAATTGCTGGTCTGGAAAAGATACAAGAGCAGAGAATATTGACTGATGATGAACTCCTTCAAAAAGTTCATCTATCTAGGGAGTTTGATGAAGCTTCTAGGAATGAGGAGATAGCTTGGAGACAAAGGTCAAGAATTCAATGGCTCAAACATGGAGACAAGAACACCAAGTACTTCCATAGGATGGCCACAACACACAAAAGAATAAACTCAATTGAAAAACTGGAAGTAAATGGCAGAGAGTTGACTGATACTGATGAGATCAAAGCAGAGATTACTAATTTCTATCCGAAACAATACAGAGAAACTGAGAATTGGAGGCCTGGTCTAAACTTACAAGGCATTGAAAACATCAGTTTGGAGGAGAAGGACTGGTTACAAAGACAGTTCGAGGAAGAAGTGGTAGAAGGAATCAAATTGTGTGCAAGTGACAAAGCCCCTGGCCCTGACGGGTTTCCTATGAGCTTTTATCAGAACTTTTGGGAGATGCTCAAGGTAGATATCATGAATACCATCAGACAATTTCATGATCAGCAGGTCTTTGAGAAGAGCTTGAATGCCACCTTTGTGGCTCTTATCCTGAAGAAGACAGAGGCAATTGAGCTTAGGGACTTCAGACCCATAAGTTTGATAGGTGGGGTATACAAAATTATAGCTAAGCTGCTAGCTGAGAGGCTGAAGAAAGTAATCAGCAAACTGGTAAACATACATCGGATGGCATTCATAGAAGGATGGCATTCATAAAAGGCAGACAGATCATGGATGCTGCCCTTATTGCTAGCGAATGTGTAGATACTAGACTCAGAGGGGCTGACTCTGGAGTTATGTGCAAGCTAGACATTGAGAAGGCATATGATCATGTCAACTGAGAGTTTTTGCTTAATATGTTAAAACAAATGGGGTTTGGTGAGAGATGGTTGAGATGGATTGAGGTCTGTATAAAAACTACTAGGTTCTCCATTCTGATAAATGGAGAACCTATTGGTTTTTTCCCCTCAGAAAGAGGTCGACCCTTTGTCCCCTTTCCTTTTCATCATAGCCATGGAAGGATTTGATAGTATGATGTGGGTGGCTACTCAAAACTCATTGTTGCAAGGATTCAAAGTAGGCAGTTTCTCAGGGGTGGATATGCAGATTTGTCACTTGCTTTATGCTGATGACACTGTCATATTTTGTGAAGCTAAGGAGGAACAAATTAGAATTGTGAGAATGATCTTGGTAGTCTTTAAGGCGGTCTCAGGCTTGGCAGTCAATTGGAGGAAGAGTTGTATATATTCCCATCAAAGAGGTTACACAGATCCAGGCCTTAGCAAACATTTTGGGGTGCAGAATTGAAAAACTCCCAACTGTTTACCTAGGTATGCCACTTGGAAACAACCATAAAGAGCTAGTGATATGGGATGGTATAATTGAAAAAACTGAGAAGAAGCTGGCAAACTGGAAATCTCAATATCTATCCTTCGGTGGGAGAACCATTCTGATAAACTCTGTACTAGACTCTTTACCTACCTATGTGATGTCCCTATTCCCTATGCCGGCCAAAGTGGAAGAAAGACTTGATAAATTAAGGAGGGACTTTCTTTGGTCAGGAATCAAGGAAGGTAAAAGAATACGTCTTGTCAAATGGCAAACTGCTTTGCTGAGTAGAAGTTCAGGGGGGTTAAGGATCAGAAACTTGGGGCTACAAAACAAGTGCTTGTTGGCAAAATGGTTGTGGAGGTTCGGAAGAGAGGACCAAGCACTTTGGAAGGAAGTTATCAGTAACAAGTACGGCCAGAATAGCCCATGGGTTTCTGATATGGTGAATATCCCGTATGGTGTCTCGGTGTGGAGAACTATCAGAAATTTATGGAGTCAACTACAACACAATATTAGATACAAAGTGGGGAATGGACCAGGGTTCTTTTCTGGAAAGATCACTGGATTGGTCAGGACTCCTTGATGTCTTCCTATCCCGATATATATATCCTCAGCTCTTCTCCGGATGCAATGGTAAATGAGGTATGGTCTGAACAAGGGTGGAGTTTCAGCTTCAGAAGGTTACTAAATGACTGGGAGATAGGGAGAGTAGCCGAGATGCTACAAACACTAGACGATTTCAAGGGCACAAATCTGGAAGTTGATGTAATGATTTGGAAACACAATCATGATGGTATGTTGTCAGTCAACAGATTGTACAATAGGAAAGTGAAGGAACTTCCAGGGGAAATCTCTGGACCTTGGAGTAAGGTATGGAAAAATAAAGTGCCAACTAAAGTGAGGTGTTTCTCATGGCTAGTGGCTAGAAGGGCATGCCTAACTCATGAGAAGCTTCAAAGAAGAGGCTTTGAAATAGCTTCTTGGTGTTCATTGTGTAATGAGACAAATGAGACTAATAGCCATCTATTTCTCCATTGCAAAGTCACTGCTCAATTATGGGCCATTTTTCTAAGTAGAACACACAAACTGGACAACGCCAGAACACACTGCAGACCTTCTTAGTTGCTGGGTGAGAAGAGGGGGGAGTAAGAGCCAGAAGAAATGGTGGAACATGATACCCTCTTGTATATGGTGGACTATTTGGAGAGAAAGAAACAAGAGGTGTATGGAAAATACTCAGTACAAAAGATCAAATGGCGTTGTATGAAGACTTTCTTTTTTTGGTGTAAAGAGGAGGGTATAAAGGATGCTGGACAGATTTTAAATTTTCTCTTCTTTATAAGTTTAGTAGCAACTTTCTTGAGTTGTTTTTTTTGGATAACTGATGAAAATCTTTTTGATGGTTGCCAGCGTACCCTCATTGCTGAGGAATACAACTTTACCTTTATCAAAAAGAAGCTCTTTCTCCGGTTGATGTGCACAGTCCAGACATCCCTTCAAAGAGAACCAATATCACCTCAAAATTTTTGTTGTTAGCTGTTTAGATAGCTTTTTTTGCCTTTTTGGGAGCTGATATTTTCTTTCTTTGTAATCTGTGCATCTGCTTGATGCTTTGTTAATGACATTCTTCTTACTTCATCAAAAAAAAAAATATCACCCTCAAAATTTTGATTTGTTCTTCACCTGCATCACAAAAAATGAGGGTATCATTTGCAGTAGCAAATGAGTCACTTCCAGATTATCCCTTCTTTAGCCACATTGAAACCTCTCAACCACCCATTCATATTTGTTGTTTTGACCATGCTGTTGAGACCTTCCATTGCTAATAAGAATAATAATGGTGACAAAGGGTCATCTTGTCTTAGACCCTTTTGTGCCCGGAAGAACCCTATTGGTGAGCCATCGATAATAACTGAAAAACTCACATTGAATATGCAAAATTTTACCCAGTTTATCCACTTTTGTCTAAACCCCATCCTATTTAGCACTCCCAATAGATAGGCCCAATAAACATGGTCATAGGCTTTCTCTATGTCAAGTTCGTAAAGAATCCCTGGTTTTCCTTGCTTGTCTGAATCCCACTGCTTCATTAGCTACCAAAACTTTATCCATGATATGCCTTCCTTTAATAAAGACCATTTGTTGTGAGTCCACCAGTTTTCCCATCACTCCTTTTAGCCTCTCTCTGAGTACTTTAGAGAAGATTTTGTATACACTATCTATCAAACTAATTGGCCTGAAATCCCTTAGCTCTTTGGCACCTTTCTTCTTTAGAATGAGTGTTATAAAGGTAGCATTGAAGCTCCTTTCATGAAAATTATGAAAAACATTCATGATTCATATTTCATCACTTCCCAGCATTTGATAAAAGATCCCATGGTAAAACCATCAGGCCCTGGTGCCTTGTCTGTAGTGCACATCTTTAGACATCTCAACACCTCTTCTTCCTCAAAACTTCGTTGCATACTCTCCTTTTCCTCCGTTGCTAGAACTGGACAATTTGGAAACTGGTAAGCAGGTCTCCAATGAACTGTTTCTGTATAAAGGCATTCTCCTGAATTATTTCTCCTTGCACACAAAGTTGGTCTATATTGTTGTACCTTTTGTTAGCATTGGCTACTTTGTGAAAAAACTTAGTATTCATGTCTCCCTCCTTTAGCTATAGTGCCCTTGATCTTTGCCTCCAAGAAATTTCTTCTTTCTTAATCAAATCTTCATACTCAAGCAACAATTCACTTTTGTTTGTTGTCTCTTCATCTAAAAGCATTCTTATCCCGACAACTGTCTCTAAAGCAGCAAATTTCCATAGCAAAGTGTTCCTCTGTGACCCAAGATTCCCCAGCTCACTCTTACTCCATTCTTTGAGTTTGTTCTTTAAAGTTTTCATTTTACAGGCCAGAATGTAATCAGGTCTTCCGTCTTCCTTCATAGCTGAAGCTATTCCACCAACCTTTGATTCTATCTATAAAGCCCTCAGTACCCAACCACCAGTTTTCAAATTTAAAATACTTTTTTTTCTTTCCCAAGATCCCCCATGTAGAGCAATAGGAGTGTGATCAGAAGTAATCTTTGCTAGGGTATCTGTTTCATTTTATTGAAACTATCTTCCCAATCTGCAGAGATTAACATCCTATCAATTCTTGAAGCAACTTCATGGAGGTCCCCCTTGAACCATGTGTATTTTGCATCTTCTAATTGCAAGTTAGTGAGATTCATATCATCAATAAAGTCTGAGAACTCCTTCATCCCTTTTTTTCTTTTGGTGCAGTTTCTTTTTTCGAAATGTATCTGCATACATTAATAAATTTGGACAGTTTTTTTTAATGAGAAGGTAACAGTAAATTTGGACAGTTTTTGAACAAGCTCCAGCGCCATAATTTGGATTAACTTAGAATCATAATAAGATATGTAGAATGTTTGGTAGGTTCTCCTAATTTCCCAATATTACCCTTGCAGTTTGCTAGGTCAATGACCATTTGATAATGAATGCTGAAGATTTGGGATACCTTAAGAACCACATGAAGATTAAGAACTATATCGGTACACATCACATACATTAGGAATCAGTTTTTGGTAATTTACACAAGAAACTAGGATGAAGATATTTCGCTCAATATAAAGCATGTGAGTTAACTGACTCACCTATTCCGATTTGAGAGTGAAAAAGTGTACTTGTACTCTAAGAACTGGAGGTGGAAAATTATATTTAGGTAGTGCGGTGGTGGTAGAATGTTAAACAACTCGTATGAGGTCCAAATATTGCCTTCATGTAGTGTTTTTTTCTCACGTTCTGTATCTATCTGTAGGAGGAGGTACAGGATATCCTTGCTCAAGCTTTAATGAAGAATATAGACTAATCAACTGTCTCAGTTTTTTTTTTTGAAACTGGTCAAAATTTCATATATTTTTTTTAGTTATAAATAGAAAAAAGAGTTTGCGACAGTTGAATAATTTTTGTAAGTGAAAGTTGAAGATCATAAAACCTCTCCATTACACTTTCTCTCCCTCGATTCTCACAGTTTTCCTTACATGTTAGTAGATGTACTGAGTTTCTTTTTTGGTAACTGCACAGCTATTTGCAGCATCTTGGTGCCTTCTCGAATTTGCATATTCATGTGAAGTTGATTTTCCTCCAAAGCGCTCTAGAAAGAAAATATGCTATGCGAAATCTATGATTAGGAAGATGTTTTTTGGGGCCTTGAAGACACCTTCCCTTGCTGATGTTATATTTACTTTTATCTAGGCAAAATACTGGAAGCAGTATGTTGAGGCACACATGGCGGTAAATAATGATGACGCGACAAAACAAATATTTAGTCGCTGCCTGTTAAACTGTCTACAGATTCCACTTTGGTATGTTTATTTTGATTATATTTTCTTGATTTGGATTTGTTTTGTTGTCCATGTTTCTTCTCGTCAGTGGATCTTTTGTAGCTCTGACATTTTGGTGTGGGATGGGGTTGATAACTTGGAGTTTCTGGGATGTTCAACACTTTGCATCTTCATGTCACTTGGAATGGATTGGAAGTAACATGAATGATTTTGATGGTGCGGAAAAACTGCTTTGGAGGTTTAAAAGCAGTTTGTTCTTGTTTTTTATTGCTGAAGTTCTAAAAATTATTCCAACCTATACTGATTGTTTTTTACTTTTCTCCTTAGCAAGAAAAGCACGGACTACAATGTCGAAATGTTTGCATATTTATGTGTTTTTGTTACTGGATGCTTCACATTTTAAGTTGAAGATCCCGTTGTTTATTTACCATGAAGAGATCATTAGATCTTTCAATCTGTTTGATTTTCAAGTCTCCTTTTTCTCACTTAGGGGATCACTATTTGGAAGCATACATCTTACTGGAACCCGTTTTCATCAAGTTGTGCTTTTCCCTTGAGATGTGTTATGCTCCCCTATTTTCTCTCCCACTAGTTATATGCCTTCAACGAAAACAATTCAACTCTCCCAACTCCCTACCTCCATCCATGTGCTCTGACTAGCATGTGATGTACGTCACTTGTAAAACAATTCAACCACCCCTGCAAAAATCCCACAAGATTCAAGCAAATTGATGAAAACTCCAACAACCCTCATGGACACATGAAATGGCGAAAGAAAATTAAAGGATAAATGGGATAAGACACTCAGACAAGTAACGACACAAAATCAAGTAATGAAATTGACTCGTTGAAATTATTAGCTAATAATCTTAATTGAAGATTGTCAAGAAAGAAGGGAAAAATCAAGTAACTAATGCAAATTAGAGAGCAACTGGTAAAAGGACTTGATACCAACTAAATTAACATTTCAAGTACAAGATATAAGGGAGAGAGAATTTGAACCAATGCAAGACCACTTACTAGAAAGCAAGATCCTCTTTTTAGAAGAGGTAAAGGTCAATCTAACCAAGTGGTTTCTCAGAAGATAAATTTTCATCAAAAGTTTAACACTAAAGGCTATGGGCTAAGCCCAATCACAAACTAAAGAAGATCCTAAGGACCTGTTTGACCATTAGATTTTTCACTTTTTTCTGGATTTCTTTTTCACTTTATTTGAAAATCAACGTTTGGCCATGGAAATTCCAAATACAATTTGAAGTTGTATTTGGAATTTGGAAAACACCCAAAACCTTGTTTTCACTTTTTTCACTTTCATTATAGTTTCCTTTTTCAAAATTTACCCTAATTTTTTTTATCTTTTTAAAAATATATTTAAATTACATTTCATGTTTTTAGTAAAAGTACATTCAAACGACCATATTATTTGCAAAAATTATAACCAAACACAAGTCCAACTTCAAAAATTCCAATTAAAGTGAAAAAATATTAGTAATGGATAGCTTGTATATATGATCTGATCTATGATATATGTGACTATTTATTTGAGATATTACTCTTTTAGTGAAGCAGATTTGATTGTATGTTCCTACTCAAAAAAGAAAAAAAGTCAAGTTGGGTGTCTTTGCAAGTTTTTAGAAATTGGAGGCATAAACCATATTTAAAAGAAGTTCAGTCAAATTCTAAATATTTTTTGCAAAGAGTATGGCCAAACACAACTCCAACTCCAACTTCCAAATTTTCAAATAAAGTGATTTTTTTTTGGTTTTCATGGCCAAACGCGCACTATATAACTAGGTAAGGCTTGTGGCCCAATTGGGGTGACCATGTGAGCTGCAAGTGATTTGGTCACAGGAATATGCTTGCGGAAGTCCAAATGCTAGTACTTAGTCAATATCTTGGTAAAACACGGTCAACTCTGATCTACCTTGGCTCAATCTTGGTCAACTCTTCGTATATGTCCTTTGGTCTTAAAAGTGTAAGCCCATGAGTATGTTGTCGTCACCTTGGATCTACATCTCAGTCTTGAATTCCTCCTAAACCTTATGTCCACATGATCTCTGGTAAGGTCCATAGTTTTGATTGAGTCGCTGGACGATTAATTGGAAAGTTAGGCCCAACACTCAGGTCTACGCCTTTGTTCTTTTTCCTTGACCTGCCTATGATTGCTGAATTTTGCAATTCATTCAGGGAATTGCAGACCTTGAAACTTATTTGAGAAAGTTCTGTATCTCTGTAACTTGATAAAATCCAACTTGTTTTATGAATTAATGCCAACTCTCTTAAATAGAGGTTTGCAATAGCAAGAGTCCTAATAAATTAGAAATAACAAAGTCCTATAAAATTAAAATAATAAGAATCCTAATCCACTCAGAGAAGTTCTATTCGACTAACAAAATGATTCAGAAAATATTAATCATTATCTGTCCTATTAATTCTCATATCTGTAATTTTTTTTCTTGACAAACGCATCAATGACTAGAATTTCCCAATTACCACGATTAAGACGTGATCGGAGCACAAAGCAAGAGGTGGGAAGAACACGTCCTTCTTGAACCGGTGGAAGAGTAGCTGTAGTTGCTGGTACCTCACTCTTGAATGGCTTAAGAAGTGACACATGAAATACATCATGAAGCTTGCAACTTGCAGTTAGACCAAGCTGACAAGCAACAGATCTGATGCGCTTCAAGACTGCAAAAGTACCATAGTATTTTGGTGCAATCTTATGATAGACACGACTAGCTAGAGTGTTTTGGCGATATGGGTGTACACGTAACCAGACGTAAGATCCCGAAGAATTGGTGAGTGACTGCTTGACTTCTGCTCGAACTTCCTCAAATATCAAAGCTTCTGGCTGAGAGACAACAGATAACATATTTCAGCCTCTTCTCAGCGTGATAATGCATCTGCAGTAGTACTCAATCTCCTGACCTTGTATTCCACCTGAAAATCAAACCCCATCAACTTGCTAAGCCAATGTTGTTGAGGAGAAGTAGTAAGATATTGATCTAACAAGTATTTAAGGTTGTAGTGATCCTTTCGAATCAGAAAGGCTCGACCCAAGAGATAAGGCCTCGAATATGAACTTCCTTTGTCAAGCCTATCAATTCACAGTATAAGTCGGAAGTTTCAAGTGTCGTTCAACTAGTTTACGACTAAAAAAAGCAATTGGATGTCCTTGTTGTAGAAGGATTGCCCCTATTACAACACCCGAAGCATCATACTCAACAACAAATTCTTCTTCAAATTTTGGTAACTGTAACACTGGGCAACAACTAATGCCTTTTTAAGAGCTTCAAAAGAAGCAAGTGCATCATCCTTCAACTTAAAAGAATTTCGCTTAGCATACTTGTTAAGGGGGTAACAATCAGACCGTAATTTTTGATGAGTTTACGGTAATATCCTGTCAATCCTAAGAATCCACGCAACGTTGTTGATTGCAGTTGAGGCTAGTCCACCACGGCTTCAGTTTTGCTAACATCAGCGGACGCACCCATGTTTGAGACTATGTGACCTAGGTAAGCTGCTTGATTTTTGCCAAAGGAACCATTTGGATTTTTTAAAATAAAGACGATGAACTTGCAATCAACTCAAAGATGATTTGCATGTGTGACAAATGATCTTTCCAACTCTTGCTATACAGAAAGATGTCATCAAAAAATACAAGTACAAATTGACGTAGGTACTTTCGGAATACCTCATTCATCAATGCTGGAAAGGTAGAAGGATCATTAGTCAATCCAAATTGCATGACAAGGAACTTGAAATGACCATGATATGTTCTGAAAGTCGTTTTCTCAACATCCGTAGATTTCATGCGGACTTGATGATAGCAGAGTGAAGATCAAGCTTGGTGAAAAATTGTGTCCCATGCAATTCTTCAAGTAATTCCTCCACTATAGGAATGGAATTTGTATTTTGTTGTTTTGGCATTTAGCTCCCTATAATCCATGCAAAACCGACATGTTTCATCATGTTTCTGAACTATCAGTACATGTGATGAGGATGGAGAATGACTGGGTCGAATAATGCCTTGCTGAAGCATTTGATCACAGTTTCTCGATCTCATCTTTCTGAAAATGAGGGTAGCGATAGGGCTGAACTATCACCGAATCAGTTCCTAATAGTAAGCATATACGATGGTCGTAGGAATGCAATGGAGGCAGACCTACATGTTCTTGGAATAGGTCATTGAATTTGACTAATACCTTCTTGAGCTCACATTGCTTAGAATCTTGTAAAAGATGTAGGTATGGCTCATATAGTTGTTGCCCATGTAAAATGATATGCTTCCCCTTTACATGAAAACTCATGGTCAATAATGTAAAATCCCACAAAATAGGCCCCCAGTGTTTGCAACCACTTGTTACCTAAGACAATATCAAAAACATCCAAAGGAATCACCTATAAATCAAAATGGAAGGAATGGTTAATTACACAAAATTGCACTACTATGCGAATGCCCAAACCAGAAATCTTCTCACCATTTCCACTGATACATCAAGATATATTTTATGTTGGATAGGCTGGCAAGTCTAAACGTTGGGCCGTCGTTTATCTAATAAAATCGTGTATACTGCCCGAATCCATTAAGATGAGGAACAACTTCTTATCAATTACAACTTGCAACTACATAATATTTGCATATGGTTTGCCTGTGATAGCATGGACTGAGATGGTAGTCTCTCCACTATCTGTCGGTGTCGGGTACATCTTCAAATTCCCCATCCTCTATTTCCGGCCAAAATAACTTTTTGCACCGATGGCCTTAAACATAAGGATCCTCACAGTTGAAGCACAAACCCCTTTGCACGTTGGGCAACCATCTCTATGCTAGTCAACTTTTTCATAAAATGATTAGAAGCAGTTACCTTAGCACTTGGAGTTACTACTGTAGCGACAACCCTTGCACTAATGTTTAAGGTTGAACTATAGCCCCTTTACATGTTAAAAGAAATTTGTATCTTCTTTTCAAATGCTCTCACCAGACTTATTGCTTGTACTAGATTGGATGGATTGTGCAATTCAACATTGAGACGAATCAAATCAACTAATCCTGTCGCAAACATATCTACTTGTTGGTCTTTACATACAAATGAAGCATGAGCCAACATCTTTTGGAAGTTTATCTGATAATCTTAAAGAGAACTAGTTTGTTTTAAGTTGATCAATTCTCCTAATGGGTTGCTTTTCATTGGTGGACCAAAACGAAGAGTACAATATTCTTTGAAGACACCCCATGTTAAATTGGGTTCCTCTTGTTCCAGTTGATAAACCCACTATTCAGCCTCCCCTACCATGTGAAAAGCAGCTAAACCTACTTATTCTTGGTTGATTTTATGTTGGTTAACGAAGCATTTCTCACAAAGGTGAAGCCAAATAAAAGGATCTTCACTTCCATCATAAGTAGGTAAGTCTAATTAAGTATATCCAAGAACGATACCTCTTCCTCCGTTATTGTCATTAATTTCTTCCTCCTAGATGCACATCTAGTTGTTCACCTGTCTTGCTAGTTCATTGGATAGAAGCAACACTATTGTCTCCAACTTCAACTCCCTTCGCATGTGCTCTAGTGCGGATTAAGGTTTCAATTTGTTGCGATAGTTGTTGGAGTTTTGGACCATCCTTACTTCTGAAGCTCCGCTACTTTTGCTTCAATTTGAGTTTGGGCTTTCTGTAACAAGCTTCACAACTTTGCTTCTACAGTATTTTCATCCACGATGACGAGCTCTTCTACCAATTTGTTAAGGTCCCTAGTTTTGGATCGAGTGCTGGACGATTAAATGGAGAGTCAGGCCCAACACTCGGGTTTGAGCCCTTGTTCTTGTTCCTTGACCTGCCTATGATTGCTAAATTTTGCAATTCATTAAGGGAATTCCAGACATGAGAACTTGTTTGAGAAAGTTCTGAATTTTTGTAGGAGTTTGAATATGAATAGGAACAAGAATAGTATATACAATCCTACTTAGAATAGGAATAAGAATAATATATAGAATCCTTCTTGGAAATGAATTATAATGTAGTGTCCTAGTTGGAAAAGGAGTCTAATGTAGTGTCTATAAATAGGGTCTCAATGTAATAATGTACAGACACAATTCAATAATATTGTTCTCCAATATTTCTCACATGGTATCAAAACCTCTATGATCTTAGTAGAGAATCAAAGAGCTTCCACTGCCGGTGGGCGGCTATTACCCATTTATGTCGCCCATCTGGCTAACGATTATGTTAGCAAAATTTGGGTCACTGTTTATCTTTTCGGTGAGTATTTTTTCATATCTAATTTGCGTAGCACCGTGTATCTTTCGGGTGACTACTTTTTCATATTTGATTTGCGTAGTACTGTGCATTTTTCAGACTACTTTCTCATATCTGATTTGTGTAGTATCGTGTATCAATCTGGTGACTACTTTCTCATATCTTATTTGTGTATCACCGTACCAAGTTTTAGTGACTACGTTCTCATATCTATTTGTGTAGCACCATGCCATCATTTCGGTGACTACTTTTTCATATCTGATTTGCGTAGCACTGTTAAATATTGAGTATTAGAAAAACAAAAGAAATTTCAATTGAAAACAATAAAGAATAGTAAAAAAAGGCTTGTGTTCTTTCCGGTGACTACTTTCTTATTTGCTAAGTTGCGCAGACTCCTCACTTTCGATACCGCACCCGTGTTGAATTCTCCAAAAATACTCCACTTTTGGAGAATCTGACAGACATTTTTGAAGAGAGTGAGCAACATAGCTTATTTATGTAGGGTCGCGCCATCATTCCAACTTTTTTTTTGAAAATGGTAGTTGTTTCTATTTCTGTAGAACAGTACATAGGTTGTACTGAAACCCGTATTTACATAAGGACTACTTACCCATACAATTCTCTCTCAGTAGGGTCGTGCTATCGTTCCGACCCTACCCATATAATTTTATTTTTCAGATTGTGACTACTTGCAGCCATCAAATCTAATACTCGGACGCATGAGCATGTTCCGACCAGTTTTTAATGACTTTCTTGTTTATTATCGACTCATCTATTGATTCCAAGACGAGCCATATTTTTTATACAAGATTTTGAGCACTTTCCGGCAACCGCTGCACTGTGAAGAAAATATTAATCATTATCTGTCCTATTAATTCTCGCGTATGTAATATTGTTTCCCCACAAACGCATCAATAACAATCTCCCCCCTCTTGTAGCATATGGATTTCTTGTACTGTTATATCCTTTTGGCACAAAATATTATAAATATTCGGGAATGTGAGTCTCCACTTCTCTGTCCCACCATCGATGACTCAAAAAATTGATCCTGCTGTTCATTCCTCATTCCTTCGCTGAAGGTGATATTGCCACCAAAATCTTTCTATCATTTCAGTATATTCCTATAAAAAGTCCACACCCAATTGGAACTTTGATATGCTTAGCCTCCATCTTGCTTGTACAATTGTATACTTTTCCGTTATCCACAAAACAATATTTCTCTAGTAGGGCCTAATTGAAACTAGGCGGTAGTTCACCCTAAGGGCCTCTATCTCTTTGAAGATTCTAAACAAAACATTTTTTTCCTCGCTAAAGAAAAAGAAAGGGGACAAAAAGAAAAATAGGGCAAAAGAGCTTGTGATTCAGAGGTGCTAGAAAGGGTTAGGGAGATGATAGTGGAAGGCCATGCAATCGAGTTTTAATATTTATTTTGGTGGAATTTGATGTGCTTCTTTTGTTCTTTTGGCAGAATATCGACGGAGTAAATGGTTCTTATTGTTCTAGTTATATTTTTAGGAGTTCTTCTTTTGATTGTTTTTCTTTGTTATGCATTGACCCAGAATTTCTCATGGTAATTATATGGATTTCAGGCGCTGTTACATCCGCTTTATCAGGAAAGTCAACGACAAGAGGGGGAATGAGGGTCAAGAAGAGACAAGAAAAGCTTTTGATTTCATGCTTAACTATGTTGGTACGTTATCTAAAGAAATATTCCAAGATTGAAAATACCTGCTTGGTGCATCTAATTTTGTATGCTTATCCAATCTATTATGCTAAGTACCATGTACATGCTTTCCCTATCCTCTTCTTTTTCCGTTCCAATAATTATACTGCTAGTATGAAATTCTTCTTTTAAATATTAGACTTACCATGATTATATTTCATCAGTTTGAATGAAAGTAGGTGGCGCTCCAATTCGCTTAATGCCGTCTTGAATGTTGTGGGAAGGAGGGACTTGAAAAGAAAGTTAAAATGCGATTGTTTAGTTTACAAAGAGAAGGAAGGTCAAAAAAACGGAGTATAGTTTCTTTCCCATCTTTTTTTTTTCTCCAACCATCATGAGTAGAAACTTTCTTTCACTTCCCTATATTCCCTCTTCACGTTTTTCTTTTTCCATTTTTATAGTTTCCAAACAGACCCCTAGAAAGAAACATCCTTTTAGGTCAAGTGTATGGCTTGACTACGACTAAAGGATGCTATTAAAAAGATCGAAAATTGTCCTTAATTGTTGCTCATGCTCAAGAAACAAGGCATGGCAGTTTGTGATATCGTTTGCATTCCGAAGGAGAAGCATTGCTAATGTCATTACATGTACCTTGATTATCCTTCCTCTCAACAGCTTCAAATATCTTGGACTTGGTGACAACACAATTTTTGAGTTTATAATAGCATCTTTGTATTGATGTTTGTTTATTTAACTCAGGATTGCATAGGCAATTAAAGTATGAGATGTTGCATTTTAAGATAGAGGTTACAAATAGCGTGATATGGGTTTGCTACTTGTAATTTCTGTTTTTAGTTATTTTTTACTGATACATTTGGTGCTTCGTATAGTAGGATATATATAGAAGTTTTGTAATATTTCTATTGTTCTTGCAAAGTACTTCATTTTCCTAACCTATGTTTTTAACAGGAGCGGACATAGCATCAGGTCCGGTGTGGATGGAGTACATTGCATTTTTAAGGTCTTTGCCTGTACGGGACACACTTCTTCAACAAACAATACCTAAACACATGCACACACGTGCAAGCAAATTTTATAGAAGTTCTGTTAGTTATGTAGCCTTAATGTTAATGCTGCGTTAGATGATGATGTAGGCTCCGACCGCACAAGAAGAATCACAACGAATGACCTCTGTGAGGAAAATATACCAGAGAGCTATTGTCACCCCAACCCATCATGTGGAACAGCTTTGGAGGGACTATGAGAATTTTGAAAATTCAATTAGTCGAGCCTTGGTAGGCCTCTCTTTTGGCACAAGTTCTCAAACTTATTGATTTTATATTGTTTGGCTAGCAATGTATGGGAAGCAGTTCTACCAACTAAATCTTCTTTTTGGGTCCTATATATTATTATTAATTTCAGAAGAAAACACTAAAATAAAATACTGAAAGCACATCCTTGTATATTCAGTTATAAAGCTACATTTATGTGTTTGTGAAAATTGTTTTGTTTAAACTCCAGTGAATTTTTTTATTGGATTGTTGTGGTTGGTTAATCTTATCTGTGTATGCAATTTAAGGTGTGGTACTCGTTGCTACCAAAAAAGTCAACAAAAAGAAAACGCCGTAAACGAAAGAAGAACAGGAAACTAGATCTGGAGTATCTGGAGACGGAGAACGATTTCAGCATATGTTTTTTGGATAATTTGGAAGGAGAGAACCCAGAGATGGTTCAGGAAAGGCATCATCAATACATGTCCTAAAACATAGATGTTTGTGTAATCTAGCATTCTGGTCTAATAGGTCTGATGTATATGATGCGGAAAATGTTTAGAGTTCTATAGTACATTAGTACTTACAGAACAATGAGACATTGTGATCTTTGAAATAGCTGTTTCGTAATGCCTAGCACTATCTTAAATCTTAATACTTGGCTGTTAATAGTAATGAAATGTTTTGCTTCTGATCAAAGAAAAGAACAAGAAACCAGTTGTGTGTTCCCTAAGTTTTGCTGATTGCTTTTTTGTCAAAATAAAGTGGACTTACCTTCAAACTCATGGACTGATTATAATTTTCTTCTGGGACTTTATGATCAGTTTTTTAGGCCATTTAAAATTTTCATTATTTTGGTAAAATCCAAGCCCCCCAAATCCGTCTTGCCAGGGGCCAATAGTATTTTTCCCACTTTCAATCCTTGATGACTTGAGTTCACAATCATTTGATTGAAAATTAGTGCTCTTACCTCTAGAGCAGCTTCACTTGTCTTTTTAGATGATTTATCTACTCTATATGAGTGTTAATGTAAGATCCTAAAGTGTTCTCATTACAGAATTTGTTGCTTGGTATAATGATCTTTTTTGGATTTCTTATATCTATTGACTTGCTAGAAATAATTAATGAAGTAGTCATGGAAATAGTTGACATAGCATATTTTGAGGTTCTCAAAGTCTAAGGAGGTTGATGCGTGAGTTGATGTGCTGAAGGCCTTGATTATCACTTGGATTGTACTTTCTCTTGCTTTGTCACTACCTTGATGCATTTTGCAATATTATTTTCTAGGCATAATACATAGCTAGACACCTTAACTTGGTCTCAAATGGCAATTGAACACCCCAACTTTGAAAAGGCACATCTAGACACCTTAACCTGGTGTAAGTTCGCCCCCTAAACACACTTTTCCGGATGTGCATTCTCAAATTGTGTATTTTAGATGTGCATTCTCAAAGTTGAGGTGTTAACGGGGGAAACTTAAATCAAGTTAAGGTGTCTAGATGTGCATTTTCAAAGTTAGGGTGTTTAGTTGTCAATTGAGGCCAAGTTAAGGTTTCTATCTATGTATTCTGCCTATTTTCTAAATTAGCTAGAAGAATAGCAGATGTCTTAGGAAATGACCATGTAGACTTTCTAATAGAGCCATCTAAAAGTGTTTTTTTTTCCTTAGGCAAGAACAAAAAATAGAGAAAGAGCTTCATAATTAACATTTTTAGTAAATCAAGCTGCAAGCAACCCAGATACAACGAGAATAAAATCAAAATATAATGATTTGTCAAAATATTAGAAGTCCATTAGGATGGACTTTAATATGGTTATTGTTGTATGTTATTTAGAATAATGCTTTGAGTTTCTTCACTCTGTCCTTTTCAGGAGGACATGTCTAGTTTTTGTTTAGGCATATTCTACTTGGTTATCTGTAGAAGTAATCTACGTGCTCATATTGACTTTCAGAAAGTGGTAGTAACATTACCTAAATCTTCTTTAGATTCTTTCAAAAAATGTGGCTGGTACAATTGTTTGTCATGTATGTTGACGGTAACTGTTTTTTTTTGAGATATTCTCTGTTGATTAAATTGCAGGCAAAAGGACTGGTTTCTGAATATCAACCTAAATATAACAGTACGAGGGCTGTATATAGAGAAAGGAAGAAGTACACTGATGAAATTGATTGGAATATGCTAGCGATTCCGCCCTCCGGCTCTTCCAAGGCAATTCCTTCAGTATCTTTCATAGCTTTTACACTTGAAGCAGGCCAATTAGATTGCACATTTAGTACCCAGTTTTGGGGGCATGTTCAACTACTTCATGTATTTGAGATAGATGTTTAGTTGAAATGTTCTGTTCTATCATCTCAACTTGTTTTATGTGGAGACTCGTGCAATTATGAAAGTGATGAGATAGAGGTTTTAGATGATGGTTCTGTGGCTCTGCAAGCTGCAACCCTACTTCTGCATTATTCTTACATTAATTACTTTTCCACGGGTCTGCAGGAGGAAATGCAATGGATGGCATGGAAAAAACTTCTAGCCTTTGAGAAGTAAGGGACAGTCTTTTAACATAGTTTGGTCAGCTAGAATGTGATTGTGGCCTTATGGCTAGTTAAAGACATTTAATTTACTCTATTAATTATTTCCCCTCTTATTGATCTTTTAATCCCTAACATAAGACATACGTCTGTAATTGCTTTTGCTTGTATTGATTATTACACTTGCTAATGCTCTAACCATGTCAGATGGAATTACAATAGAGGCCCATTATAAGTTTTGTGTTGTTCCTTATCCCGATGTTCACATTTGCAATTGCTGAATGCACCTGTTATAATTCTCTTTTTCCTGGAACAAATGTCCTTGTTTAGCGTAAAGACCTACCAGATTTTCAAGTATGGATACTTCTAATATTTTGTTACAACATATGATCTTTTTTCACAAATGTTGCTGCTTTGATCTTCTCCCTCATGGTTTCTTTCCGTTTCAAAGTAAAATCGACGATAATGACATCTAATTATTCTGGTCTTCATGTCAGAGCAAACCCACAGAGGATAGACAGTGCTTCTGCTAATAAAAGAATTGTGTTCACATATGAGCAGGTACGGGAGACATAGGTGTTAAATATCGTTACCTCTTTGCTTAGAGTTTCTTTCCTTTGTTTTTTAGGACAATGGTAAGGTGTAGTTTTCTGTGTGTGGTTTCCATGTGTCCTATTGCTATACGCCTTAGTATCTTTTTTTCTTGCAACTGGTAACTTATGCCTTACATAGTATCTTGAAGTACTTTCCTTTTCAATACGTGCTTTTTATTATACAATTGAGAGTCTTATCAGTGAAATTCTTTTTTTTTTTTTTTGATGATTGTGGTGTCCGGGTTAGCTTTCGAACACCTCAACTAGTTACACGGGATACTTGCCACCTCCTACAAGTATAAGATAACTCTGTCCACCAAGGCTAGGACAGATAGGAAGAAATCACCTAGTGTTTTTTTGTCTCATTTGAACCTAAGACTTCATGGTTCTCAACCCACTTCATTGACCACTAGGGCACACCCTTGAGTGCGTGAAATTCTTATTTTGATGCATGTTAGCTATGTTTTTGTGCACACATGTTTAGTAGTGACATAGGCACCTGACAAAAGGATCTGTAACAATTTGGAGTTTTAGTAGCACAACCTTTAACATTTGATACCTATCAAAATAAATCCTCTAAAATTGTTAGTGTGTTATACATAAATAAGTTTTGAAAAGTTACCTTCTCAAAAATCAAATAACAAAAAAACTTCAAAAAATTGGGAGATATTTTTTGGATTTATCTAAAAGTTCATGATAATGTATCTTTCTTTTATGTCTTTACTTGCATACTTGAGTTAGATGATCGGCTCCCAAGCATTTTCCTTGGAGTCTAGCAGTTGGAAATCACCTTGATGTGCTGAAGTGAGATACTGTATCATATTGAAGATTATCATTAGCTATCTGACAAATGATTACCTGATATCAGTGGATTGCGTTAGTATACTGTTGGTTCAGCATCCACGCCCAGTTTCATAGGAGCTACTGGACAATTTTGTATTTCATAACTATGTCATGAAGTTAGTTTTATTTAGTTTTCAGAATGGTGATCAGCCTCAATTATTTTTTTCAGGAGTCTTTTTAGTCGGATAAAAGACTTGCATGTGGTGCAGTAATAGGTGAATTAGGCAAACACTAGTTTTAGAGCTCCTAAATCTTGTTGCAAAAGTCAAATTATTTAGTATTTGAATGAAATGGACCTGAATAGAGCAGATTGGATACGTACGACTTTTGTACCGTCAACCCAGCTTAATTTAGGATTGAAGCATAGTTGATTGATATATATGATATTCTTGTTTTTTCTGTTTGAGGTGGTGTTGGGATTTGGTGCCTATCCTTCCTCCTTTATATTAATGTAAAAATTCCTCTACTTCTGATTTTTTATGCTTTGGTATAAAACCAAACTAGATTACTGATCTAGATGTTCAATGACAGTGCCTCATGTACTTGTATCATTATCCTGATATATGGTATGAATATGCCACATGGCATGCAAAAGCTGGTTCAGTAGACTCCGCTATCAAGGTTTTCCAGCGAGCTTTGAAAGCACTTCCTGGTATTTTTCTTATTTCTTTTCTTTCCTAGATGACACTTGTGGTTTCTTTTGATGTTGTTTTCTCCTGAGTTTTAGATAATTCTTTTGCCTCTTGTGATTAGACTCGGAAATGCTGAGATATGCTTACGCTGAACTTGAGGAATCACGTGGAGCCATTCAGGTTATGCATCTATTTACTTTCCCTAAATATTCAGTTTTTCGTATATCAATTTTCCTATGTTGTACGTTCTGATGCAGGCTGCTAAAAAGGTATATGAAAGTCTTTTTGGGGATGGGTCCAATGCCTCTGCGCTATCACATATCCAGGTAAGACCATAAAATCTCCTCGGAGGATCATATACATATTTACTTTATCTCTTTTAATAGATGAAAATGTACTATCTTTGGTAAAGATGAGATGCACTCATATTCAGTGTAAACATGATTGAGAATGTAAGTCCTAGATGTTGAGTTCTTTTCTTATGCCGATAACACCAAAAATGTGGGAAATATTAATAATGATTAGGTAATATTTAAATTTTCTAGTCCCAGTATCGGGAGAAAATCAGGACCATGTTCATAGGAAAACACGCTTCAGAGGAAATCAGAATCCTATGTTCAGCATGATCCTGATGTGCTACGAGGCACCATACTATTCCCTTCTGGATAATTCCCAGGTCTCTGCTATCGTTATCATTGAGGATCATCTTGCTGGTCTTCATATCTCTTATCATTGTCAGTTTATCCCATAAAAAGAGCTCTGCTGGTTGCCATTCTTCGTGTTACCCATTTACTTGAACAGTAAACAACTAGAACACGTGTAAGTCCTCAAAGAAATCATTTTGCCAAGTCGAATTCTTTCGGGATATATACAGTATGCACTTGCAGATGTGCAACTGAACTTATCAAGCTTAGTGAACTGATAAATTAGAGGAACAACAAAGGGTCATACCATCTTCACTTCGAAATAAAATTAAATAGATGGACAAGTATTTCTCTAGCTATTCCGTAAGGTTGGGTAACCCAAAACATCTTCTCCCTTCTTCCTCGGAGAAACAGAAGGCGAGGTGGAGTTCAAACATGACATGTATGGTTTAGTAAAAACAATAGTTCAAGAAACTTGTACCTGGAGAGTACAACTTGATGTGTCAGAAGTATGTAACTTTTTATGTGGATTATGTGCAATGGGAAGTGGAAAAAAGAAAACAATTTTTTATCTCCAAAAAAACAAAGAAAGCAATTTGGCTCCTAGCTTTTAAGATAATTAGATAGGACAGTTTTCTGTAAGCTCACACAAAAGTTCTTGACCAAAGACACTAGTTTTTTAGATTATGGAGCACTTTTTATAGAGAAAATTTTAAAATATTTCAGAAGAAATTATTTGTTTGGAATTATGTTTAGAAGTTCAGCGCAAGAAATTCTTTTGGAATATTGTTGAATTACATGACTAAATTAGGTCATATTTAAGAAAAAACTGTTAATCAATCTTGCACAAAATATTTACTATTTAAATTGGTTATTTTACATTCCTGTTAGTAGTTAACATGTCTGTAGATGCATTATTGATTTGCAATTTGCGGGTAAACTAGCATTGAATTTTCATTGATTGTCCTCCACTAGAAAATTTGGGTACAGGATATGTACTCTTTTGGATTTGGGGATGACAAATTCATGTTAAATCCAGATATGACCCATATATAACTTCTTTTGAGATATATTGTCTGTTGATCAATCATACCTATTGATATCTTGATGAAAACTAATCTATCTATTTAGATCTTCTTGGAATACCTCTGGATTGGAAACCACACTACTAAAAAGGTTTTTATTGTTAGATATAAAAAATGAAGATAAACTGATTGCCGTGAAATTCTCTTGGAAGCATGAATTGCCTTCATTTTGAGTTAATACTCTTTTCTTGTTCATTTATTTATTGTAAATGGAGTGTCCTGGTGGCCCAGTGGTTTGGGCTTGGGGATTCCATGTTGGAGGTCTCAAGTTCGAAACCCCTTGCCAGCGAAAGCAAGGGGTTTGCCTTCTGGGTCGAGCTCGTCGCATCGGGCTTGCCTAATGCGGGTTACCTCTCCTATGTGGTTTGCGAGCTATTGCATAGGAGCGGGGGTTTTACCCTGTGCGCACCCAAAGGGTAGCGGCTGCGGGTTTCCCTTGTCATCAAAAAATGGTGTATCCTGTTCTTGATTTATTTTGTTTTACCGACTACTCACATAAGTTCCTTATTTTCTTTAATAAATTCCTCTGGTTTTTTTCATGGAACATATTTATATCTTAATTGTTAGTTTTTCTCTCGTTAACCATGTAAAATTTTTTCCAATCATTATCTGAATTATTGCAATCTAACTTCAGTTGAGATCTTTTGATCCTTGATACCGCAGTTTATAAGGTTTTTAAGAAGAAGTGAAGGAGTTGAAGCAGCTCGCAAATACTTTGTTGATGCACGCAAGTCCCCAAATTGCACTTACCATGTTTATGTGGCTTATGCAATGATGGCCTTTTGTCTCGACAAGGATGCAAAGGTGATTAGGACCGTCTTAATTTCAAATGTTTCAAGCATTTGATTTGGTGCATGGAACCTGTGAGAGAATTCCGTACCTCAAAGAATATGTCTAGAATTATTAACTCTCGCTCACAAATTGGTGTATGATAATTTCATACTCGTTGGGTGGTTATATGTTGAATTATTTGATGTTTTAAACCAAATTACTCTTCCTAACAGTTTCTTTTCAAATTAGTTTGTGTATGCTTGTTGACTCTCTTTTATTTTTTGACATCCCTGCATGTTTTATCCATGGTATCCTTTGGATGATATGCGATCATTTTTGTGCATTCATGCAGATGGCGCACAATGTTTTTGAAGCAGGGTTGAAACGCTTTATGCATGAGCCTGGATACATCCTTGAGTGAGTCTCCTTCTCTTCTAATTTACAAAAGGAATGCTACGTGGATGAGTGACTGCATGAGTTCCAGTGGAATCAGGAAGTTAGGATGTGTGTCCAACAAATTTGTTGGTATGCCAGCATAGCCCTATATGTAATGCATGGTGTAAGACTTGTGGCAACATCTGGTCCATGAGTGGAAATGAAACAGTTGTACAATTTCAAGCATCATAACTTTTATATTCTAAAAAACATGCAACTGTTATTGATGACTCTTCTGCCTGGGAACAAGTAGCAGGGTTTGCTTTCTGTTCTTCTCTGAGCAGAAATAACCATGAGCTAACTAAAATGTTGCAGGTATGCAGATTTCCTTTATCGTTTGAATGACGATAGAAATATCAGGGCATTATTTGAACGTGCATTGAGCTCACTGCTGCCAGAGGAATCTGTTGAGGTGTTTTTCTATTATTTGTTTCATTGCCTAATTTTGCAGTTCTTGCTTGTTTCAGGGTGCCTTTGAGTCCTGCCTGTTTAATTTGTGAATATCTGTTCTTGTTGAATGTTTATCTTCATCTTCTTTGGCGTGTCTCGTTCTATAGTTTGGATCTTCTATGCTAAGATGGTTGCATGCCGGTGTTGCTTATTAATAGAACCAAGAAACATGTATCAATTGCTTTCTGTTTAGGCTTGTCAGATACTTTTTATCTACATGCTATTGCAACAACGTGTTTCATGGTGAAGCCTGTTGTCTGCTTGCAAAGTTCTTTTTAGTGCAGGATGGGATTGGAAGAGAATGAGTCGGTTTATGTGACTCTTGTCTCTGGGACTCTGTATGTGTGCACATTGTTGTAATTTTTTTGTTCTACTTTTTTTTTTTGAAATGGTTACAAAAAGGAACCAATTGGTTCTACTTACTTTTAAGTGGATGAGCCTGAGTTCATCTATCATATGTTGGTGTTTTCTTTCTGCTAATAATTCAAAAGAGGCTGAAGGTCATATCTCTGGATATCCTTTGTGTTTCTTCATTCACTGTGCATAGCTCATATATTTGCCTGGACTTGTCTATTTTCACTGTACGTAGCTCTTCTGTGACCACCTGTTAGTGTTGAGAGTGCACTGCTCCAAAATTAACACGTAGAGAGCTTTCTTCTAACAATCCCTTATATGGTATGTCACAAAATCATGAGGAAAATTTCTCTATACTTCAATTTAATATTTATATGAGGGAAAGAAGATCAAAAGCCATTGAGTTGTGAGACTTTCTTTTCCAGAGTAATCGTAGAAAGAGAATCGAGGGGGCTGCACACATGAGTGCTCAAGTATAGGCCTAGAGTCTAAATTCCTAGTAATTTTTCCAGTTGTATTTGTTTTAACGAAAAACGAATAAAGTCCTGAAGAGGGAACGAACATCCAATTCCCCCAATACAAGGGAGCGGATACTGATGGTTAAGTATTTCTCAGCACCTTTGTATTCAGACCAATTTATGCAGCTAAGAACATCATAAAATAGGCACATTCCACAAGGTTAACTTTTGTTAACTTTTCCAGTCAACCAACTACTTTCTCTGGGGATTTTTCCAGCAGCTATCATAGATATTCAGCCTTTATAACCTGGAGAAGGATAAGACTTTCTTTGATGATTGTTTCAGATCTTATGAGATCAGGAGACTTGGTTCTGGGATTGAAACTTGGTTCGAATGGGTTGAGGTTGAACGCAGCAGAATTTAAGGAGACAAGTCACTATTAGTTAAATAATATTAGATGGATTGTGTTTGTTTTTAAAATGGCATCCAAGGCAGAAATTGTTGGTTAAGAGGTGGAAAGGGCCACTATGCAGAATTCTTCTGTACCCTCAAGTACAATGAATATAAGTACAATGAATATGTGAGATACATCAGCTTCATATCCTTCAAGGGGGGAACAAGTCTGTTCATTATTACACCAGAAGCAGCATTTAAGGAAGGGTGGGGTATTATAGCCCAAAGATCTCCAACTTCATTAATGACACCTATATTGCTCGAACTCTTCAAATTTATCTACGGGTGCGTGTCGGATCCTCCAATAGTAGTGCATTTTTGGAGAATCCAACATGGGTGCGAACAATATTTTTGGAGAGTCCGAGCAACTTAGAATGACACAGTAAAGGAGAAGGTGTTGTTAGGCAATAACTTCTCCCAAAACTTGAATCCTTGTACAAAGAAGCCTTCAGAACTAACAGATGGACGACAGTGGGGGCCAAAGAGTTGCCAATCTTCAGTAGCAGCTCGAGATCAGTGTTACTGGAGGTACTTCCATTTCAGAAAAAGGCCTTTTGGGAAATGCATTGCCAGAAAGCTTCAGGGGATGCATCAAGAAGCTCTTGCAACTCATGGAAGAACGCGATAGGGATAAATGTGTACGAGATGAATGACACACAATTCCTCTTCGAACTACCCTCCAGAAAGGCAGCAGAACATATTCTAACAGGTGAATGGAGATGGAGAAAGACAAAGTGGCATCATGATTGGTGGAAATCCTACCACCGGATGTTGGCCAGAAAATTTGACTAGGGATTGGGTGTGGATAAAAATTATGGCACCCTTTGAGTCTATGGTCTTGGAAGGTCTTCAAAGAAATAGACGACCATTGTGGTGGTTGGCTTGAAACAGAGGAGGAGACATCCTTGAAGAGCCATCTTCACTAGCCGCGGATTAAAGTGAAAGGAGATGGGTAGAGTATACCAAATTGAATTGGGAAAGTTGGAAAAATCTTTTGAACATTCTTTATTCGACAGGGATCTAGATTTTTGCATGTGGATGGCAGAAAATCCCAAGAGCTTACAAAGTCAATCTGAAGTCATTTTGCAGTCCGAAAATATCCCGGAGAGGTTTGACCCATGTTCTATCAAGCTAAACAGCATAGAAGAAGCTGATAGTAAGTGGGAAGAAGATGATATGAAATTTCCAGAGGATCAATTGGCGATTATTGATGAACCCAAACCTCTTGTAGTGGATGATAGTGTGACAGAGGATGGTCTCGAGTCACAAGCCACACTGAGATTTCATTTCAATCTCATCATCAAATTAAGTTGGTTATTTGGGGTATCCACCAAGGGGTATGATAGAGAGTTTCTCTTTAATTATGAAATTGGAGTAAAACAGTCCAAGGGAGGAGCAGAAAAACAGTGACAAAGCTAACAGTGTTAACAACAACACAGTTTCAAAGGAGTTAAGAAATCTAGTTTTCAACATGAAATTCAAAGCTGGTGAGCCCAGGATCAGAGGGAGAAGCCTATCCATTGTGGAACAACAAGAGTGAAACTAGTGTCTTGGAATGTAAGGGGATTAAATAATGAAAGAAAAAGGGGATTAGTTAGAAATCTTAATAATCAATGAGGGTATATGTCTATATTTTAGAGGAAACTAAGTTTGAGGACAATGTTAATAGCGTGATACACAACATTTGGAGTAATAGGTGGGTGGATGAGGTGCATTTGGAGGCAGTGGGTGCCAGTGGAAGGATTCTATTGTATGAGACAAGAGTGTCTGGGAAGGGGAGTTAGTAGAGAGTGGTGAACAGTGCTTCATTTGGAAATTAACTCTTCTCAATGGAAGGAGCAATTTACTCTTATCGAACAATTCACTCTGCCAAAATTGATTGGGTTCTGATGACAGTCCAATCCTGTTGACTTGTGGAAACCTGAACTTCAAGAAATCCTACTTTAAATTTGAAAATGGGTGGATGGAGGTTGAAGGCTTCAAGAAAAAGGTTAAAATGTGGTGGTTGTCATTCTCAGTCATTGGTTCTCCAGGATTTCTTTTAGCTGAAAAGCGAAATTGGAGGAATGGAGCAAGACCAACATGAACATTTGGAAACAAGAATGTGAGGAGATCCTGGATCAACTGTTCAAGTGGGAGACTATTCAAGAGCAAAGAATGCTTACACTTACAGATGATGAACTTTTGCAAGAAATAAACCTGGCAATGTCGAGCAAGTGGCCAAAAATGAAGAGATAAGGTGGAGACCTGTTACCTTTGTCAAAAAAGAAGAAGAGATAAGGTGCTGACAGATCCAGAATATGGTGGTTGAAACAAGGGGATAAAAATACTAAATATTTTCATAGGATAGCAACATCTGATAAAAGGTTCAGCTCTATAGATACTTTGATGGAACTTTGTGGAAGGAAGCAGTACCAATGACCCAGTTGCAATCAAAGAGGCAATTCAAAGTTTTTATTAAAATCATTACAAAGAGATAAAAGCATGGAGACCAGAACTATAACTACAGGGGTTACATTTATTAGTGTTGATGAACACGAAGAATTACAAAAACCATTGGAGGAGGAGGAGATTTCGGGAAGCATCAAATATGTTCTATGGAAAAGCTCACTGGGCCAGATGGCTTTCCCATGTCTTTTTATCTCACTTTAAGGGACTATAAGAAAGAGGACATCAAGAGTGTTATCCAAATGTTTTATGCTAGCAGACAGAGATGTTTTATTGCAACATTGTGGCAATCCTCCCAAGATATCACGTGCTTCTGAGCTGAAAGATTTTAGACCAATAAATCTGATCACAGGATGTATGTAAGGTGATATAAAAAATACTTGCTGAAAGGTTAAAAGGTGGTGGATAAGTTAGTCAACAAACATCAGAGGACATTGACAAAAGGGAGACAGATAATGGATGTTGCCCTTATTGCATGTCAGTGTGTGGACTCAAGATTTAAAGGTAATGAACCTGGTTTAATGTGCCAGTTGGACATTGAAAAACATATGGCCATGTAAATTGGAAGTTTCTGCGTAATATACTTAAAGACAAATGGGATTTGGAGAAATACGGTTGGGTCAGATTAGATTTTGCATCAACATGGTAAGGTTCTCTATTCTTGTGAATGGTGAACCAGTGGGTTTCTTACCATCAGAAAGGGGACTTAGACAGGGCGATCCCCTCTTGTTTATCCTGTCAATGGAGGGTTTTGATAGCTTTATGAGGATAGCAATTCATAACTGGTAGATTAAAGGCTTTCAGATAAGTGGCAATAGTGGAGAAGTTAAAGAAATCCATCATTTACTATATGCAAATGGCACTGTCATCTTTTGTGAGCCTCAAGAGGAAAAAATAAGATTCATCAAAACAATCTTATTTTTTTTGAAGTCGCCTTAGGTTTGAAAGTGAATTGGGGAAAAACAATTTGTTCCCTATTAAGGAGGTGACAAAAATATTCAGAGTTTGGTAGATATTGTGGGTTGTAAAGTGGATAATATACGTACAATATAGTGGGGCATGCCACTGGGGAATAAACAGAAGGATTCAAAAATATGGGATGACACTTTGGAGAAGAAAAAAAGGAGATTAGCAAGATGGAAGAGTACCTGTCCCTAGGAGGCAGACACATCCTGATCAATTCAGTGTTACATTCCCTTCCAATAGATGTTATGTCATTTTTTCTATTACCCTCAAAAGTGTTGAAGAAATTGGACAAACGGAGAAGGGATTTTCTTTAGCATGGTTGCAAAGAGATTAAAGGCTATAACATGTTCAAATGGGAGATAACCTTGAATAGCAAAGATAAAGAGAGGTTTGGGCATTAGAGATCTGAGAAAGCAGGACAATAGTCTACCGATGAAGTGGTTGCAGAGATATCATGAGGAGGGGAAACCTCTATGGGAGGACATAACCAAATGCAATTATGGTGATAATGAAAATTGGTGCAGTACATGTAATTATGGAGTTGGGGTCTGGAGAACTATTAGAAACTTGTGGCGAGAATTAGAGACTAATTTATACATAAAGGTGGGGATGGTAGGAGAACAAAATTTTGGGGAGATGTCTGGAATAAACCGATCCATTTGAAGGACTCCTTCCCAAATTTGCTCATACTATGCAGTAACCCAGAGGCAAAGATTAAAGACGGCTGGACACCACAGGGATTAAACCTTTCCTTAAGAAGATTCCTAAATGATTGGGAAGTGGAGAGAGTGGCCAAACTTTCTAGATGAAATAAAGGCATTCCAGGAACCAACAGTGATCCTGATTCATTGAGATGGTTACATAGTGCACATGGGGCTTTCACTATTAGCAGGGCTTGTACAATGGAAACTAACCAACATACTAGTAGCCAACAAAGCTTGTGGGGGAAGTATGGAGAAATTTAGCACCAAACAAGGTAAAATATTTTACATGGTTGACCCTTAGAAGGGCATGCCTGACACATGAAGTTTTGAAGAAGAAAGGAATGACTATAGTATCTTGGAGTTCATTATATGGGAAGATAAAAGAGACCAACAACCACTTATTTTTTCATTGTAGTTTCACAACATAGATTCGGGCCATCTTTCTCAACCTCATAAAGACGAAATGGACTATACCTGAACACACTACAGATCTGTTGAGTTATTGGATTAGAAGATGGGGTAGTAAGAACTAGAAGGCATGGTGGAGAATGATCCCACATTGCATATGGTGGATAGTTTGGAGAGAGGAATAATGGAAGTTCTGAAGATACATCCAGTTCCATTCATAACGTTAAATGGGATTGTATTGTATCTCTCTATTTTTGGAGTAAAGAAATAGGTTTAAGGAACACAACAACTTGTAGATTTTTTAAAATCTCGGTAAGTGTCACTTTTCTTGTATATCCATAATGTTGAAGAATACAACATCACAATTTTCCAAAAAAAAAAAGCATCTTACAACATGCAAATATATTTGACAGAGGAAAGCATGAGTCCCACTATTGAAGCAACTTTGCTTTTTTTTTTTTTTGATAACCGAGAAATCCGTCTGCGACCCGCCACCCTTTGGACCAATCATAGCCTTCTAAACTCGGTGGATAATGGTCCCGCCCCTCTACCCTTCTCCTTAAAACATCCTAAAACTTAGCAAAGAGTTTGGGGTGGAGTTTCTCAGTTCTGAAAGTGATCAATGTAACTCTTTGTGAAGATAGATAATAAAAGGTAATCTAAGAAGGAGAAGGACCAGGGGTTAACAACTCCAAAGAAGAAGTGTAAACATGAAATTTTAGAAGATGCAAAATCTATTTTTGTGAAGATAGTTTGTACTACTTTTAGTGTAAACATGAAATTTTAGAAGATGCAAAATCTATTTTTAATGTCGTAGATTACATTTAGAATCTGAGTATGAAGTATCCTTTTCCATTTTAGTCTTACTTATAATCAAACTACTAAATCACACTATGAAAGTTTGAGGTAGGGTGGAAGATATAAGGATGAAGCGGGATGTGTCTATTTTCGTGAACCAATTCGGATTCTTGCAGGGGCGATTGACCACGAAAGCCATTCATCTCTTACAGAGGTTGTTGGAGCAGTACATGAAAGGAAAAAACTTGCATTTGGTGTTCCTTGACTTAGAAAAGACGTAAAACAAAGTATTGAGAGAGGGAGGTTCTATGGAGATGCCCAAAGTATTGAGGAGTATTTGTGCATACATTCGAGCAATTAAGGACATGTACAATGGATCCAAGACCCGAGTAAGAATGGTTGGAGACTTCCTAGTCGAGATGGGGTTGCACCAAGGATCAACTATCAGCCCATTTTTATTTTTCTCGGTAACGAGTGAATTTACACAACATATTCAAAGGGGAAGTACCATGGTGTATGTTATTTGTAGATGACATAGTATTGATTGATGAGACACTCAAAAGCGTTAATGATAGATTGTAGGATTGGTGACAAACTCTAGAGTCTAAAGGTTTCAGGTTGAGCAGGAATAATATAAAGTACATGGAGTGCTAGATTAGCGATGCATCACTTGAGGCGGGTGTGCAAGTGAGGATTGATCCATATGTTCTTCCCAAGAGAGGAAGCTTCAAGTACGTTGGTTCAATAATTCAAGGAAATGGGGATATTGATGATAATGTCATGCATTGTGTTAGAGGGGGGTGAATGATATGGTGGCTCACATCTGGTGTCCTATGTGATAAGAAAGTGTCATAGAGACTTAAAGATAAATTCTATAGAGTGGTTGTTAGGCCAACTATGTTGTATGGGGAAGATTGTTGGCCAATCAAGAACTTACATTCAGAAGATGAGTGTAGCAGAAATGAAGATGCTCAGATGGATGTGTGGACATACTAGAAGAGATAATAAGATGAGAGTGGCTTCCATGGTGGACAAGATGAGGCATCGAAGCTGGGATAGTTCGGATATGCAAAGAGGAGCACAAATGCCCAAAGGAAGAGGTACAAAAAATTGGCAATGATAGGTTTAAGGAGAGGTAGAGGTAGACCGAAGAAGAAAGGGGAGAGATGATTAAACATGACATGACACAACTTCAGCCCACTAAGGAAATGACATCAAATAGGAGAGCGTAGAGGTCGAAGATTAGGGTAGAAGGTTAGTAGGTAGTTGAGCGTTTTTCTCTCCTTTAAGTGGGCGAGTTTGGCGCTGGTTTAGAACACTTTATTTTCTTTCCTTTCCCCTTATCAATCTCACTACTATTGTGTAGTATAATCGTATTCCTCAATTTTACTACTATTGTTCCTTTTACTTTGATTATCTATGCTATTTTGCTCTCAAAACTTTTCTCCTCTTTCCACTTGAGCCGAGGGTCTTTTGGAAACAACTTCTCTACCTCAATGAGGTAGAGATAAGGACTGGTTACACTCTACCCTACCAAACCCCACATTGTGGGATTTCACTGGGTATGTTGTTGTTTAGTTTTCTCGTCTTCAATTTTTTCATCATAGCTTTCTCTTGTATTTTTCAAACATGTTTCGAAAACGATTTTATCGAGCCGAGGGTCTTATTAGAAACCACCTCTCTACCTTACCGAAGGTAGGGGTAAGGTCTGCGTACAACCCACCCTCTCCAGATCCTGCTTATGGGATCACACTGGGTACGTTGTTGTTGTACATTTTTTGGTTTAACTTTACAACTTGTGCAGTCTACTTTTACCTTTTTATATGAAATTGTTTCCCTTTTTTTATTCTGTTAAAAAAAGAACACAAAATAACCCAGGTGTCATTATGCTGATGCGTGACTTTTCCCTGATTCTTAGGTTTGTTGGAGTCTTTCTGTTCACGTAGTGTGAGCATTCCCTGAGTTGGAAAATTGAACACTAATATCAAAAGGCTTCCTAAAATCGAGGAAATTGAAAATTCTATTTAAATAATTAATATGCTACTCCTTTTCTTGCTATTTTCCCAATCTAACCATTCCTGTGATAACTCTTGCTTAAATGGAATTTTACTGAACTGCCTATTCTTTACGTAGGTTTGGAAAAAGTTCACTCAATTTGAGCAAACATATGGAGACCTTGCCAGCATGTTGAAGGTATTTTGTGTTTTTGCTGCTGATGTATATTCTCTTGGTTTTTATATTGAACTTTGTGGGCTATTTTCAAGTCCAAATACAAATTAAACTTGTTCTTTTTGAACTATTGGCATATCTCGAATAGCATATCTTCTGGATTGCATTCCTTTTGCATTTAACAAGTATTGGTTACAGTTGACCTACTATTCAGAGCTGCATATGCTTTTTTTCCAGACATGCCTATTGTTCTGTTTGTCCAATTCTGTGGACTTCCTAAATGAAAGAATATTCATTATATTCACTAATTTCAATTAGTCAATTTCATTAAGCAATTTAACTTTGTTCACAATGTGATTTTCTTGTTCCAACCAACATAAGATTATTGATAACTACTTGATTACTTTCTTTCACCAGACCCCACTGTGTGGGGCACTACACTGGGGATGTTGTTGTTGATTACTTTTTTGTCCATTAAAATAATATATGCAAATGAAATGAACTTAGAATCAGATCCAATCAAACTTCTAATTAAAAGTGGATAGGGAAATTATATTCAGATATATCCTCCTTTGGAGGGCGTAATATTTAATACAATGATTACATTTGCTTTGTGCTTATTGCTTGTATTGACAGGTTGAGCAGAGAAGGAAAGAAGCTCTTTTCAGAACAGGTGATGATGGAGCATCAGAGTTAGAGAATTCGTTGCATGATGTTGTATCACGCTACAGTTTCATGGATCTTTGGCCTTGCTCTTCAAATGACTTGGATCATTTAGCACGCCAAGAGGTTGTCAGCACACACACACGTATTCAATTATTGTTAAAAGGGCACAAGTATCGTTTTCAAACATTATCATAACTTGCATGTACTTTTTGCCTATTTGCTACCTGCTTTTCAGTGGCTCGCGAGGAACATCAATAAAAAACCTGACAAACCTAATCTTGGTATTGAGGCAGGTTCTGCAGGTATTATTGATGGCTTTGTTTAATACTGAATTAAACTCAGTTTCTGAATTGTACTCTCTAACTCCTGGTTTCTTGAGCTTAGACAAGACTACTTCTGGTGTTTCATCTACAAATCCGCCTGCCAAGGTAGTGTATCCAGATACTTCAAAAATGACGGTTTATGACCCGAGGCAAATTCCAGGTAGGTCTTTGTGGCTTTTATTCTATTGCCGGTTCTTGCTTAACAAGCTCCCAAACAGATAAACAGTTGTTCCATGTCCCTTTAACAGATGTTTGTCTCTGAGAGTTTGAGGTGCGATTAACAAACTTAGGAATGAATAATAGAATGTGTTTTGATTTCTTATTCATTAAATTATCCTTCTTGATGTTATCAACATATTCTAATTTTCTAAATAAATATAGTCCCTAACCTTTTCAAATACTTATTGATAGACATTTTGAGGCAATTGTAGATCCTGGAAGGCAATTCTGATTGGTCAACATTTCAATGTTAGCTATCAACAGCCTGTCTCATTAATCGACTCCTGACATATATGAAGGAGTGTGGTTCAAGGGGCTATAGTTGGAGATGCCATTGTTTCTAGTAGAGAAGTTACAATAACAATTTCAACTTCATGTTGGTCCTTTTAGGACGAAGTATTATATTAAGTGAATAAAAGGGAACAACATGAGATTTGACCTCATAAAGTTCTATTACCATGGGAAAAAATCTATTTTATCATGCGTATTTGACAAAATATAAAAGAAGCTTACCTTTATCATTCAGTGAATAAAAGGGAACAACATGAAATTTGACCTCATAAAGTTCTATTCGCATGGGAAAAATCTATTTTATGATGCGTATTTGACAAAATATAAAAGAAGTTTCCCTCTATCATTCTAGTCTTCATAGGGAAATTGCATTGCCTTCCCGGTGCCAAATAAATTACTTACTTCAATTGGGGTTTTGTCAATTTTCAAAAGAGTTGCACATGATTGATATTTAATCACACCTTCAGATCACTGTTCTTGAACACAGAAATAATTAAGGACAGCAAGGTAAATCCAATTTGACAGGTTATGTGGATTATTTCTTGGGCTAGCAAAGAGAGGGAGATGGGTTGAGAAAGAGAAACACAAATTTAACCTAGTCAGGACGACGGGCAGCTGATGGTGGGGTTAGATCATGTTGGAAACCAAGGGTTGGCTCTCTACTTGAACTTAAGCCATGGAGAACAGCAAGTTGAGTTGAGGATAAAATGATAAACTCAAAGTATATACTTAATGGTTTTAGTATTTGAGTTTCTTGCTGGCATGACATAGATCCTTGGGGCTTTAAGTGCTAATATTTTATGAATTTAAGCCTTGTGCTGGTGTTCATCTTTCTGTTTGAGAAGGATGTTAGCTAGGGTAATACATGAAGAGTGTTGCAGATCATCAAAGGGTGCAAGAAATCACAAGAGGAGAGCTCTTCTGGTGCACCCGTGAAGTTCCTATTTGAATTCAGGAATGGGCGTCTTTTGTAGAGAACCATTTAGTTTTATAGGTTCTCTCTCTTGTTTTGGTATGCCTCCTGTATACGTGAATTTTTTCCCATTATTAATGAGTATATTCCTTGATAAAAAAAAGTTGGTGTGCTTGTGACTAGAAGCCTCATGCTTTCTAGCTTCACCGTGGCAATGGAACTGCCAGTCCATTTAGAGAAATTAAAGAAATGGGGATACATGTGTACAACATTATCAACTTCTTACTCAGAAGAGAAAAAGGCATCAGCATATAAGCTTCACTCTTCTGGAAGGAATTAGATTATCACGTACAGTTGTATCCATAATTATTTTTAGGATGTTTTGCACTCTGATAGTAACTAAAGGCACCTACCTATAGTTATATCCTCATGCTTTCTAGCTTCACCGTGGCAATGGAACTTCTAGTCCATTTAGAGAAATTAAACAAATGGGGATACATGTGTACAACATTATCAACCTCTTACTCAGAAGAGAAAAAGGCATCAGCATATAAGCTTCACTCTTCTGGAAGGAATTAGATTATCACGTTCAGTTGTATCCATAATTATTTTTAGGATGTTTTGCACTCTGATAGTTACTAAAGGCACCTGCCTATAGTTATATGTCCATAGTCTCCTAGTTGACGAATGGTATTGTTTGTTCATTGATTACATTGAACTTTACTTTGGACTTGATTTTCCAACACCGAATCAGCAAGTTTTTGTGAAGATAGGCCATGAAAAGGAGATGGTTGTAGTGACCTCTTGTTTTCTTGAGTTACTGAACTTGGGGGTTGCTCCGCTGGACTTTGATGGCAAGGATGAGATAAGTTGTAACACATCAATGGCTGTGTAAATACTCAACCAATGGAGCAACAGTGGAAGATCCATTAATCATCGAAGACGAAATTCTGGCCTTCTACCAAATGTTATATAATGAATCAAAATTGGAGACCTGAGTTTACCTCCAGGATTGTCACAAACTTAATGAAGAGGTGATGCAGTGGTTATAGAGATCTTTTGATGAGCAAGAGGTTTTGGAAGGTGTTGAGGCATATGCATTAGACAAAGCTCCAGGTCTAGATGGTTATACCATAGGGGTTTTCCTCACTTGCTGGGACATTGTAAAGTAGGATATAATGCAAACATTGAAGAACTCTCAGTTACAGCAATACTTTGAGAGGAGCTTTAATGCAGCCGATGTTTCTCTATTTCTTAGAAAGGCTGGGGACATGAAATTTAGAGACTTCAAACCTATAAGCTTGATGGATAGTGTTTACATTATTTCTCAAGTGCTGATTGAGAGGGTAGAAAGGTGATACACAAATTGGTTTACAAAACAACAAATGTCATTCTGGGTCGAAAGGTGATACACAAACATAGAAAGGTACTTTAGGGTGTGAAGTGAGTTGTTCACCAACCAATTATCTAGGAATGTCTTTGGGATCAAAGAACAAGTCGCAACTTGAAAGATGTGGGAAAAAAATAAGCTAGATAGAAAAGTCATTTATCTTCAAGGAGGGTAGTTCTGGTAAATAGTGTGCTCGATTTTCACTTACATGATGTCCCTATTTTTCAGTGCTAGCAAAGATTGAAAAGAGAATAGGTGGTTTTATTCTTTTGATAATTGTAACATTCTATATATTAACAGGTATACTATACCAACTGTATAATCCCCAAAACAAGAAAACTTCCTGTCTATGTTTCTTCTTACATACTTTCTAAAACATCAAAAATATCTTCAGCTTCTACTAAACATTCCTGTTTACACCAAAAATAATAAAGGACTAAGCAGTTCATCTTCAACTTCTGGATATTGCACTGCTTCTCCTCAAAACACCTCTGGTTTCTCTCTTTCCAAACAGTCCCACCAAATACACGCTGGGAAAATCCTCCATCTCTCCTTCTGTTAGGTCAAATTCCAAGTCTGCTCCAACTGTCTAGTATTTCCTTTGTGCTTCCTGGCATCAGCTGAGAATAGATGTTTTAAGGAGGAGATTTATATGGCACGGTAACAGAGAAAAGAAAGGTTTTCATTTGGTTAAGTAGAAGACTCTCACCATCAACAATACAGAAGGGGGTTTAAGCATAAGAAATCTCAAGCATAACTATAATAGCCTATATGGCACGTTAACAGAGAAAAGAAAGGTTTTCATTTGGTTAAGTAGAAGACTCTCACCATCAACAATACAGAAGGGGGTTTAAGCATAAGAAATCTCAAGCATAACTATAATAGCCTATATGGCACGTTAACAGAGAAAAGAAAGGTTTTCATTTGGTTAAGTAGAAGACTCTCACCATCAACAATACAGAAGGGGGTTTAAGCATAAGAAATCTCAAGCATAACTATAATAGCCTATATGGCACGTTAACAGAGAAAAGAAAGGTTTTCATTTGGTTAAGTAGAAGACTCTCACCATCAACAATACAGAAGGGGGTTTAAGCATAAGAAATCTCAAGCATAACTATAATAGCCTATATGGCACGTTAACAGAGAAAAGAAAGGTTTTCATTTGGTTAAGTAGAAGACTCTCACCATCAACAATACAGAAGGGGGTTTAAGCATAAGAAATCTCAAGCATAACTATAATAGCCTAT
>JAJONR010009364.1:0-30293 GCA_029582245.1 Solanum etuberosum
TATATATATATATATATATATATATATATATATATATATATATATATATAAATAGAACCCTAGGCCCGCCTACGTGGCGCCACCACAAACAAGGATTCCCTTTTAATTTATTTATTTCCAAAATTAGTCTTCCCCTTTCATGAAAAGTTGTGACTTTTATTGAAAAGTTGTGATTTTTATGAAAAGTTGCGACTTTTATGAAAAATTATGACTTTTATGAAGAGTTGTGACTTTTATGAAATGTTGTAATATTTATGAAAGGTTGTGACTTTTTCGGTAAGGCACAATAAGCATTTGTTCACATTGTCTCTAAATAGAGGGGTTTCCTCTCATTTTAAAATAACGAAAATTCTGAACTTCTTCTTCTTCTTCTGTACAATTAGATATTTGATTCTGAACTTCTTCTTCTTCTTCTTCTGCACAATTAAATATTTGTGTACTTTGCTCCCGTTGAGTGGCTCACTGACAAGGAGACACTGTGCATTTAGTGCGCTCGATTTTTCCTTTCTGTTTCATTCTAGTGTTACAGATCCTGGTATGTTTTTTTACAGTCATTAATATATGCTTATGACATTAATTGTTGTTTTTGAGTACATGTTTTAAACTTTGTTGTTTATGTTTCTGTAAAGTTATTGTTAGTATAGACTCTATGTAAATCCAACTACTGCAGATTCACAAATAACTTTTTACAGAATACATTTATTTACAACATTCTCCAAAGAAATCTTTTCTTCTCCAAGAGATCAAGCCTAAAAATTTATATGTTTTTGTGTTGTTGTCATAATAATGTTAATATTAATAGGAGTAAAAAAATAAATAGAAAGTCAAATGATAGAATTAAAACTAGCAATTAATTACAATTATATGATACACAATGATGACTATTCTCTCACACCAAAGTACTTTTTTCGCATTATCCTACTTTTTTTGCATTATCCCTTACTTCTCTTTCATCCTTTTCAAGGATCCTTAATGTTTTGTTTGTGCACAACTTCAGTTCCAAAACACTATCATAATTATATTACATATGAAATTTGGATTTGGGAAGATTGTATTCTAATTTTAAAACACATAATGACTACATATTACTTATTGGTATATCATATGATTATGGAACATTTGCTCTTAATAAACACATTAGTTATATATATTTTTTAAAAATATTTAATATTTCGAAAGTAATTGATAGTGTTATACTATTGAAATTTGCAAAGAAGAAAATTGAGAAAAATATTTATTTGACTCTCTAATTAAAGACACTATGTAACCATGTATATAGATGATAAAAATAAACTAACCATTGTAAAATTTCTAAAGCAAATTAATGAACCTGTAAAATGAAATTATATAAACTAGGAGAAAATAGTGTTATGATTTGTAATTTTGCTTTTTCTTTTAATAAAACAAATGGTAAACTAGAATTGAATAACCTCTATACTCTTAAAAACAGATTTATATAAAAATACTATAACATCAAAATACAAGAAAAGTTATATTCTAGTAAATTTTAAAGAATAATGTTCTAACCGCGCCCATTTACTAGATTAATAATAATAATCTAAACAAGACCACGACCAAAGCGACGCCGTCCAGTATAGAAGTATATATATATATATATAAATTGTCCCCTTTGAAATCACAATCTAGGGTTTCAAAAAAATTCCCTATCCAATCGGAAAAACCCTAATTCGCAGAGAGAAAAAATGGGAGGAAAGTGTCCACACAGGAGCGTGAAGAAGCGTAGATACTCTCACAAGCAATTTCGCCGTACGAAATTCCTTGTTAAAGGAGACGATGCTGTTTACGATGATCTGTTAAAGCCGGAGGAGCAACGGAAAGAGTTGCCCGTCGACGAAGATCTTCCCGGAATGGGTCAATACTACTGTATGCACTGCGAGTAAGATAAATTTTGTTGCTTTAATTTTCGTGAATTTTGATTTTTTTTAATTATAAAAAATGACTTTTTTTGTGTGTGTGTGTGTTTAGTCGATACTTTGCAAATGTTACTGTGAGGGATGATCATTTCAAGACGAAGAAGCACAGGAAGCGGTAAGAAGTTAATTGATTGTAGCTTAATTGTTAAATAATTGGAGTAAAGGATACTTCTTTTTTTTGTGTAGTTGTTGAGGTAATTATTGATTTCTTACTGCATCAACAACATACCCAGTATAATCTCATAGGTGGGGTCTGGGGTGGGTAGTGTGCACACATCCTTGCCCCTGCCCTGTGAAGGTAGAGAGGTTTTTTTTTCCGATAGATTCCAGGTTCAAGTAAAGCATAATAACAAGTATTGAAAGGAAATACAGTAGTGAAGAAGTCATGCTAAAAATGAAGTAGGAAAGAATAGTAGCAACTACAAATAAAACGGTAATCGAAGCAGAGGAAACAACAAGCAATTATTGATTTGTTATGGGATGAATTTGTGTGAATAGATTGAAGTTAGGTGAGGATAGTTTCTTCTGATTATTAGTGCTAGGTAATGAAGCTTTAATACTGAAAATTGATGATTTGCTTGGATTTGATTTCCTTGACTTGTTTATAAAAAGCTATTTGTAGGAGACAAAGTAATTGTATTTAGTCTAGAGACTAGTGAGGGTACTGTAGTTGAAGGCAAACTTATTGACTTGAGAAGGATTAGTAGCTAAAAAGGTGTTTCAGACTTTCAGTTGGATGTAGGCGTACCAAGACTGTGGCATAGTGATCAATGAATTGAGTAAAAGCAATGAAAGTCCATGTTTTAAATTCCAGTAGAAACAGAATTTGTTTGGGTGATAGCATTCCATACCAACAAAAGTTGATGCTGGGATAGTTATATCCAGAAGGAGACCATTGCAAGTTGTAGTAATGAGCTACCCAATCAACATAGGCACCTATCCAATTGCCTTTGGGTGGCCTTCTGAGTGAGACAATCAGACATGGAAGAAGCTGGAGGAGAGCTTCCGTAGAGTCCAATCAACTTAGGTTGCTATCCATTTCCCAATTATTTTGATTCCTTCTGAAAGTTGGAAAGACAGCCATATCCTGTCTATTAAAAGAAGTACAATTGTTTTGAATGTAGTGAAACTGTATAAATTCGGAAAGGACCATGCCTTTTCAGAACAAAAACTTGTTTCCTACCATCCCCCTTTTGTTGTTGAGTTTTCTTGAAAGAAATCTGACATGGCCTTGATGTGTTTCTAGATACCTTGACCAAGGGAAGGAGGAGAAGAAGTACACCTCGATAAAATTCAATCAATTCCTTAGCAAATTTGGAGCCTCTTAGAGAGCGGGAATATATAATAGCGCTTTTGTCTGTCTATCATATCATTCCTTATTATAAAGTATAACAAACTCGGTAAAATGCAAATTATAATGTCACGCAGAGTCCAATAGGAGTAGAGACAACATTCTCTAAAATTTATTTTGAACTGACAAACTGGGGAAGGGTGGAAAGCATGCCTAGCAACAACTAAACAAGCTCAAAGCTTTTAAAGGAAACATGGTCCTGGACCATCTTGATTCTTGCATTTTTGCCATCAAATTTTCTGGAAAGATATAGGTCAATGGTCCAACTAACCAGGACCATGAAGTTTAGGAGTCGAGGACCATAGGAGATGTGCTTTTAGGGTTGTGTATTGAAGACTGAAGACCATCTCATCTGCTTGTACTACACAGTATCATGTACCTGATAATTTGCTGTTAAACCATTTTGCCAACAAATAGTACCAGCTGATTGTCTAGAGAGTTCAATGTGTGTTAGTTTCAAAGATTGAAGAAGAATAGTATTATTCTGTTTTGCATTATAGAAAAACTTCTAGTAGTGAATTTGGCAGCAGTATTTGCTTAGTGTTCTTTGCAAGTTACCTTTTTATTCTAGCCTGGTTGTTTTGACTGCATTGGGGCAACAAATGCTAATAGAGGTCATATACATGGTAGAGCCTCTGCAGTCTTACACACTTGCAAGGACAGGGTGAAGGAATATATTAGCTTTTTGTAAGTGAATGGTGAAAAGAGAACTGGTGCTAAATAATGTGTGAAGTCTTGAACATACAAATCGTGTTTTATTCGTCTATCAGCTTCTCTATTTCCTTTGCGTTGTCCAAGTAGGGATTTCTTGGAAAATTCTAGATGTCTCACATGGTAAATTAGAGGATTTTGTTTCATAGGTACAACTTAAAACGTTAATGTAACAGAAACATAGGTGTTACAACTTGAAGATGTGACTCTCACATTATAAGTTGTAAACTGAGATGGTGGGGAACTACATATTCAATTTGATTTGACCTTAAATAAATTAGATTTTCAGCTAGTAGCATCCAATTTGAAGTGTATATGCTCCAAACATACGAATTTGACTAATGAGTTGTGAATCCGTGGTTTTAGTGATTATAGTTGGTAGTCTGAATAGTTTTGTACTTTTGTTTATGCAGTGTGAAAATAATGATGGGCCCTAAACCGCACACCCAACTTGATGCCGACTTAGCTGCTGGAATGGGCATGCCAGATAATGGTCCAAAGCTAATGTCAATGAGTTAGAGCTTGCCTCGTCCTGTTTATAACTCATTTGGCACTGGTAGAGTTCCCTCAAACTTTGAAAATTTAGCTGAGGAACCATCTCTCTATCTCTCAGTATAGCAAGGTTAGAGATACTTAGCAGAGCGCATTAGCTTGGTGTTTCTTGTTTGGCCAAGATTCACTGAGATGATGCTAGCTAGTGACTGCCTATGTTTTGTTTCTGTTGTATCAAACCACAGATTGCTTAAAGAATCATCGTCTTTGAATTTCTATGCCTATTTATTCAATTTGGTTTCGATAGCTAAATGCTGAAAGAGCAGTAATTCGTTGAACCAGAATAATGTTTGATCCATCTTACCAGATGTGTCTCCTATCTAAAATTTGTGGAAAATCTTATGAAGTATTGTACTTTAGATTGTAAATCAGATGAAAATAGATTTTCTCCAGAACTACTCTTGTCCCAGAATTGTCATTTAACTTTCCAAACATGAAATTGAAATTCATACAAAGTTGTACAATTTTACAAAATTTTGTACTTTTTAATGAACAAAATAACATGTTTAGCTATTAATTACTATCGTTAAAGAATAGACGCTTTGGTAAAATAGTTGAGGCGTACACAAACAATCCCGACAACCACTATCAGAAACAAATGGATGTGGAATAATTTAGTACTTGTGACGATAGAAGGTAGCAAATACTCTTATGAATAATCCTTTTTTGTTCATGTTTTGTATTAGGTAACGAAAGCATTCTATTATAATAAATTAACAGAAGCAATAATCTCATATATAGTATGTCCTAAAGGTACAAAGTTGGATAATATTACTATTACTATTACTATTATTATTTCATTTTTAAGTTTGGACCAATTTAAATGTCCCAATTTGGGTACATTAGGCAATGTGTATATCATATACAATTATCTGAGTTTCTTCTAGTTGTATAGAAAATGTAAAAAGTACCTAATGGAGTGGTAAATATTTCTTTATTTTTAATCAGATGACACAGTTTTGAGGACTTTTCAACGTTCGAATTAATCGGATTCAAATGTGGGTAACAGATATGGAGTGAAAAATCAATTTAAAAAAGAAAATTTAAAGAGAAATGAAAAAGGTAGTACAAACTACAAAGTAGCAGAGACGCGAGTGTTAGAGATCAGAATATTCACAAAGGCACACACGTTATCAAAAGAAGAAGCAAAATATGCGGTAGATTTAATATTCAAGGATCAAAGTTAAATCATACTTTTCATGTTAGCTTCGCCCCACGCACGTCTCGAGTTCAACTCTATTACAAACAAAGTCAAGTACTTAAGTAGAAATACTCGTGATTTTGTAAGTCTCTTTAAATTTCTATTTAATTTGAATTAATTTCAGATTGAAAAGGAATAAATTAAATTGAGGTGTACCATAGATGAAATGGATGAGATATCATGAGTAAAATAAAAACAAAAAAAAAAATGAAATGATTTATCAAAACTCATATGCACGTGATTGTCAAATCAAACTTCAGACAAAATTTTCTTGCACAAAACCTAACTTTAGAGTTGCATACAAGTTTACAACTTCATTTCCCTTTATTCTAAAACAGTTAATCTTACAGTAATGCATATACGTCTAAAATATCGGTTCTGAAATCAACTATTTGCTCACTTGACCTTTTTTACTAGGTCGTTGGGACAGTAGGTACGTCACGAGTTCTAACTCTATTATTACAAATAAAGCTAAGTATTTGAATCGTAGAAAAAGGTAAAAGGACGGGCTCATACTCTTTCGGAATTCCAAACGTGTACGTCAATTAGAGTTATGATGATAAGAAAAAAACAAATTGTTCAAAATTGCTTTTTATAACACTTTCTGACGCAAATGTAGATAATACTCTGGATTTATCAATGATTAAATGTATGTTCAAACGCAATTTCAACTTCTAAATAATCTTCTTCTTTTTTAAAAAAATATTTTTTTTATGTTCATTATTAAACCTCTGAAAACTAGTACCAGATGACTACAATAAATTAATTTTCACTTTCAATATAAATTTGTCTTCAACTCTGTCTCTTTTTCTTATATTATATCTTTATTTCATCACACACAACTTGTTATTCACTTGAATGAATTTATTTCAACTCATATCTGTCATGTTTTGACTTTAGCATGTTGTTCACATAGCCAATTACAAGTATATAGGATCCAAATAATGTCATAATGGAATATGCTTCGGATCGTTTTTTAGAATGTATAAAAATAATATTAAATATAGTATATTTTAGTAACGTTGAAATTATTTTTATCCATAATTTGATCTAGTATATTCAGCCTGAAGAGATTTTATTTTTTAATTGTAATCTGTAATTTCACTAACATGATGTAAAAAAACTAATTTATTCCCACAATCTACGTTTAATTACTTCCCTAGTAAATAATCCATGTGTTGAAAAGCTTTAAGCTTAAGACATAAAGGTTCGTTTATTTAACTTCAATTATTAACGGAAGATAAATTTTAAAAATTTATAAATTTATTTACAAATACCCCTTTATTCAAGTTCTTTTTATTTTTTACCAATGTTGGAAAATAATGCCGTTGCCTTCATCATGAAAAAAGGCATAATATAGCATCCCTTTCAACTTTAAAAAATGCCACATTTTTATGCAACTTTTCACTCGTGCACCTCCCACCACCAACTCGGTGTTCGATTTGAAATTTGACTAATTTTGAATTTATAAATTACATAATCCATATTTGAGGATTGCGCTCCCAGCAGAACTTAGTTCATTCACAGAGACTCAAATCCAATTATATATGATATGTTTTAATTTTGTGTAGTATAGGATTGTTATTTTATTACATTTTCTTTCGAAATTATTTTAATCTTGAGCGGAGAGTTTATCGGAAACATGAGTCATTCTACCTTTGCGATAGAGGTTAGGTCAACATACAATACTCTATCTTTTTTAGACTCAATTTTATGAGACAATACTGAATATATTATTATTATTATTATAAAAACTCAAATTTAAAATATCTAATCGAGGATAGAGGAATTTCAACCATTCCATTCCGTTTCATCAATTATAAGTTGCTTTCTCCTTTTTTTAACACTCTTGCGCATGTGGAACCACTCACCACGTGAACCCTTAAATCAATTATGTTGTTTCCTATTCCTCCTCTTTCTTCCACTTCACATATCACTATCAATTTACGCGGATTTCTCAGTTATATATATTGACAGTATAATAAATAATTTTATATGATTAATGTAATTTAACTTGTTATGATAAGTTATTTATGTACCATAATACCATTTATACTAGGTTAAGGGTCGATGTTGTAGCATTTTTTATCCTTCAATTATTGGTATATTTTTATTTTAGTTTTTTTAATGTATACTTAAACACATTTAACTTTTAGTTACTCGAAATGTGTACTTTATATTCATTTGCTTATAGATGTTGACAAATTTTCAGAATTATTAAATGTTCGGTTATTTAATTATTTATGTGTTATATTAAATTTGTATTGTTATTCCATGTCTAGGTCTAAGGATATTATACTTCTAAACATAACATATCTCTTATATAAAGTAATCAAAATCACAATTATTTTTATCGATTAAAGGTTAAATGTATAGAATCATTTATCACAAAGACCAAAATCAGAATTTACCAATAATTAAAGGAGTAAATCTCATATGAAATTTGTCGAAAATTCTCAATGTTATTCGAAGTAGTCGGCTGTCTAAAAATGGTAGCAATTTTTCCAGTACTAATCTGTGTAATTTAACATGTTATGAGTTATGACAAGTTACTTATCATTTATTCTACGTTATCGCTTACTATCTAAAACTATTTCGCTCCAAACACAATCACCATCAAACAATCCAAAATTGCAAAAAGTAAAATAAAATCATATCTTGGCATAGATTATGACTTATAATCTTGTCGGAAATCCAACATTTTTAGGTCCCATATTTTTATTAATCTACACAAACAATCTTTTTATGAAAAGTGATCACAAACAAATTTAACAATCTTGATTATTAAGGTTTGTCATAATTAACGTTTGTAACAATTAGTACTAGTAGTAATTAATTAGTAGGGTCTAGTTAGGTTGATTTGGTGGTGAATTGATAGGAGTGGGACACAAAAACAAACATGTCCAAAAATTTGTTTCTTCAAATTAAAGTTAATAAGTAACAATGTATCTTGTTTCAAACATTATGATGAATTTGTCTTGAAATAAAGGGGATGTACTAGGACTTTGTGGCCAAGGACATGACTAAAATCAATCATGTATAGTGTGTCTATTTATCTTTTGACCTTTCACATATTTTATTTATGATCGAGAAATTCATCTGAAGTCGGTTTGGATTAAGATGTGTTTGGAAGCCTCAAGCAAATGAGTATTTTATAGATAGCCGAAAATCATGAATAATTGGTCATGTTGATTCTTTGGAAAAACTCGATGAATTTGGGAGATCACTTTAGGAGGGGCATAATGACTATGGATGAATATATCAAATGGTTGATGGATCACGACCTAACTATACCTACCGTCTTTCTTTTGGATCAATATCAACAGTTCATCCAATGATAACTCTTTGGTTGAACCGGTCTATCCCTATGCCCAAAGCCTTTGAAATTCGAATATTATGAGTTTGTAACCCTTCTCCACTTAAATACTGAACTTAGTTCGTTTGGAGCATGGCTCAGACCTATGATCTAAGGTCATCTTTTGACCCCTTTTTTTTTATGAGCGTGGTATCTGGGCCAGTTTTCGCACACCTCAACTAATTCCACAAGATACATGTTACCTCCCACCAACAACAGTTACCAAGTAAATCTGTCCACCAAGGCTAGGACAGATGAGAAAAACACCTAGTGATATTTTTCCTCCGATGAAATTTGAACCTGAGACCTCATGACTCTATGAAGTAGCTAATGAACATTAGGTACTAAAAGTCCCCACAAAGATAGTAAAATGTCCTACTCACCCTTTTTCTTCCTTCCTACATTGTAGGACTAAAGAAAAGCAATACGGTGCATAAAGCATTGTGCATTATCATGGTTCAAGGAAAGGCCTATGATGTAAACAACCTACAACAAACATTAGTAGCTGCTTTCACAGCTCAAACCCGTGACCTATAGGTCACACGAAGAGAATCTACCGTTCCTCAAGGCGTTGTACTACTACTAAATTGAGTTGATTTGGTGTGTTTTCAGAAAAAGAAAATGAAGTTTTACTATGAGTAAGGGATGAGTAAGAGTGAAAGGTTGAAGGATAAATATAAATTTTGGATTAATGCACATATTATACTATACTATACTAGAAACAGTGAACAAGAAATTAGCAGTCCAAAAAATAATAAGGGTGTTACACAAGGTATACTCCTTTTTTTTCTAGTGGTATTTTCATTTTGAGCTTCAATTCGCGTTGTTTTTCTCAATCTTGATCCTCCTTAGGACGCGCAGAAGACGTTGATCCTGTTGCCATATTCACAGCTTCTCCGTGTGTAAATCGTTGTAGTTGTATCATACGCGCATATATCCCATCTGAGTAGTTTTTCAACAGATGAGAATGAGAACCTTGTTCTGCTACTTTCCCATCGTCTATGACCGCGATCACATGTGCATTTCTGATTGTGGATAGCCTATGTGCAACAACAATGGTAGTCTTACCTGCACAAGCGCGATCCAATGCTTCTTGTACACATCTTTCAGACTCTGCATCGAGTGCACTTGTTGCTTCGTCTAGCAGCATTAGCTCAGCTTTCCTTAGGAAAGCACGAGCAATGGCGATTCTTTGCTTTTGTCCACCGGACAATTGAACTCCCCTTTCTCCGACGAATGTCTTGTAGCCATCAGGCATTGCAGAAATGAACTTGTGGGCGTTTGCCAAGGTTGCTGCTTCAGTTATCTCAGCTTCGGTTGCTGATTCATGTCCATACGCGATGTTTTCATAGATGGTGGTAGCAAATAGGCAAGGTTCTTGTGGCACTACAGCAATGTGCTTTCTCAAGGATTTAAGGTTGTACTTCCGAATATCCTTGCCATCGATGATGACACGTCCGGATGATGGCTCGTAGAACCGCTCTATAAGTGCAATGACTGAGCTCTTTCCACATCCACTTGGTCCAACAAGAGCAAGAGTCTTTCCAGCTCGAGCACGAAGATTCAAATCACGGAAAATTGACACGTCGGGTCTAGTGGGATATGAGAAGTCTACATGCTTAAATTCCACTTCACCACGAAGACGATCAGGGACAGCGGTGGCATCTGGATCATCTGGCTCAACTTCTGTTTTACGGTCAAGGAGTTCGAAAACAGAACGCATTGCTCTGCCACCCTTGATGAAGTCAGGGGCTAAGGTCAATGTTTCGGCTGCACCATTAGCAGAAACCATGAGGACCATGAAAACACGGATCGTCTTCGAGAAGTCAGAGATCCCGTGCTTGACAAGCCAGGAGGCATACCAAAGGCCAAGGGCATAGGAAGCATAAAGCAAGAATTGAGCAATCCCATAACCACTTCCCGCAATCTGTCCCTTCCAGAAGCAACGCCTAAGCGGAGTCTGGAGGCTGGAGTCGAAGAGGTTGACTATTTTCGTCTCCGAATTAAAGGCAGCAACTGTTCTTACATTAGCTACAGCTTCTCCAGCAAGTTGTGTGGCTTTGGCATGAGCAGCTTCCAAGTCTCCTGAGAATCCCTTCATGAACATTTTCTGTTGGGAGATGCAAATAATTCAGCATACAAAGAACATATAATCTAAACCGTACAAACTTATAAAAAAACGGAAGTGTCTTAATGAATCTCCGTCCCAATTTATGCGAAGATGTTTGACTGAGCACAAAATGTAAGAATGAAAATAAAACTTTTAAAACCTGTGATCGAAAATAAGTCATTGATATTTGTGTGGCTATAAATCATCTCATAAGGATAAATTGAGAAGTTTTAAGTCGAATTGTTATTGGATATAGAAAGGTGTCATTCTCTTTTGAATTGACCAAAATGAAAAGAGTGCAACATAAATTGGGACGAGGGGAGTATATAAAAACAGGAAGTGTCTTAATGAATTAGTTGGACTTCCATTTTAGGTTCTCGTGAATTACGCCGTGGAGATGTTGATCTTTTTATTGATAAACCTGGTTACTAATAAATTAACATGTTGTGGGACTCAATTTGAATTTCCATGAACTCACTCACCTGTAAAACTGTTGCTGCAACAACCACGGGGAAGACACCAATGAGGACGAGGGCCAGACGCCACTGCAATACGAATCCTGCAGTGCACGCGACTAGCATGAGAGCTGAGTTCTGCATAATGACGGAGATTCTATCCCCGATGGCTGATCTAACATTGTTGGCATCCAGAGAGAGCCTGGCTGCAATTCTTGAACTATCGTTTTCTTCCTGATCGAACCATGCCATTTCCATTTTAAGCACTGCTGCCAGCATTTTCTCTCTCACCCGTTTTGTCAAATTCTCCCCCACTACATCCCAGTAGTAATGCTGTAGAGTGTTGAAAATGAGTGCAGCTGATGAAACTCCAATCAAAAGATAACAGTATTTCGCGATTTGTTTGCTCATGTAAGCATGATCCGGATTGTAGTACACGCTAAGAACAGCACTCAAGACGTATGCAAAGAAAGCACTAAGTGAACCACAGATGACAGAGCCTATAGAACCAATTAAAGCATAAGTCCACTCAGGAGAGTTCATTTTTGCAAGCCGGCCAAACGAACTAGCTTGGTCCTTGAATGCAAGCTTTTCATTTCGGTAATTAGAATATGCAGCATCAAGGGAGAGACTGAAGTCCGAGGTAGAAAAGTCAGACAACCGGCGGGAGTAAGGTGATCGACCGTAGGAAGAGTTTCTAGTGATGATTGGTGAGCTTACAGAGTTCCTTGCACTCGAGGGCCTGCAAGAAAAAAAGTTGAAGAGCATTAAGATACAATCAGCTCATGTATAAGCAACAGCTGCGAGTTTTATGATTCTCGTCGTTAGTGTAAGGTGTAATATTATTATTTGGATAACTATACCTTGCACTGCTCTTTCTGGCATTACTAAGAGCGGTTTCATGAGCCGCTTCTTGCATTTTGATGAGCTTGGCATACATACCATTCTCTCCTTTACTCATAAGCTCATCGTGGCTTCCAATCTCCGAGACACTGCCTTGTTGTAGTACAGCCACCAGGTCAGCTTTCCGGATAGTAGACAGACGATGAGCAATCACAAGTGTTGTCCGTCCGATCATGAACCTATCTAGAGCCTCCTGCACTAGCTTTTCTGATTCGGAATCCAAAGCACTAGTTGCCTCGTCTAAGAGAAGGATCGCTGGATTCTTAAGCATGGCCCTTGCTATAGCAATCCTCTGCTTCTGTCCACCAGATAATTGTAATCCTCTCTCCCCTACCTGCAATGTCCAGATACACATTTTCACTTTCTGTATGTCTAACTCAAAACATGTACCTCATGATTTACTAAACAGTAATATCCTTAAAAAAATCGATGAACATTCATGCCACACCCGTCATCATAAGGCTCGAGAGAGAGGCAACGTACTCGCCAAAATTAATCAATAGCTTACGCCATACATGTTGCAGCTCAAATTTCATCATATTCGGACTATTAAGTAACATCTCATAGACAAATCAAGTAAAACTAATTATCACAGTCCAGTAACTATCTCCAGCTTTCATCAACTTCTCCCTTTGTTACACTTTTCATTCAATTATATTTTTTAATCGATCCAACGAAATGCATATATCTTGTGAGCACAATAAATTCCAAGTAAGTATTTATTTGACTTTGTATGTATATCATGCTTATTATAATCCTACCGATAACCCTACATGTTTTTCCTCAATTTTTTTAAAAAAATTCTGATGCATTTATCTTCTAGTGTCAACCCTCCAACTACAAACAAAGTGTTTTGTTCTCACATCATGAATAGATAAAATAAAATTTGTTCCTGCACATGCACTGTTGACTGAAAACCCCATGTTACCTATTTCTTAAATGAAATGACCAGTCCCCTACACACATTGACTTCATTAAAATAATGTTAGGTTTGTTTGTTGACCAAACACAACAATTTAGATAAAGAAAGAAAAAAGCATCTTTGTAAATAATTTACAGTTAAATGTACCTTCAAAGCTATAGAAATTTGACCATTCAACACAACCAATGAATTTGGCTTTGCCTAAGGCCAAAGTCATCCTTTAGATTAAAAAAAAAAAAAAAAACTTTGCCTTTGACCAAGGAAACCCTTCTGATACAATGATAGCACATGTTTGTTGCTCGGACTCTCGAAAAATGTTGTCGCAGCCGTGTCAGATCCTTCAAAATGCTCTACTTTTGGAAGATCTATCCAAGAAACCTAATAAATTTGCATCAATCTTTGTAATATCCCTAGTGGTCCCACTTGGACCAAGATAAATGCCAAACTAGATTTAAGTTTATTTATTTTAGATCTTAGACACTCTCTACCATCAAACCTTATATCCAATCCATCTTGCATAAACTAGTGGGACCAACATGAGTTATATTATATGATCACATATTAAATAGCATATGGAATGTAAAAGAAATTTTATACATTTAATGATACATCTGCTAAATCTTTATTAATGCAGCATAATTGGTTGAATCTAAAGTAGCTATATTTCTATTTGGTAAATACTCTCTCCGTTTCAATTTGTTTGTCTTACTTTCCTTTTAAGTCCGTTTCAAAGAAAATATATATCTTTCCTTTTTTGGCAACTATTTAATTCTAACTTTCCACATGGCGTATTTAAGACCACAAGATTAAAGGACATTTTGGTAGATTACACATATCTTTAGTTTAAGACAACAAGATTCAAAAGTTTTATTTACTTTCTTGAACTTCGTACCAAGTCATAACCAGACAAACAAAGTGTAATTTTTTTAATTAGCTAACCTGAGTATCGAAGCCATCAGGAAGTTTGATTATGAAAGAATGGGCATTGGCAACTCTAGCAGCTTCTTCAATCTCAATTTGTGTTGCATCTGGCCTTCCTAATAGTATGTTTTCTTTGATGCTTGTTGCGAAAAGTGCTGGTTCTTGGCTTACAAGGCCAAGTTGCTGCCTTAGCCATTTCAATTTCAGTGTCTTTATGTCATTTCCATCAAGCATAAGTTGTCCTGCGTAAAGACTAATTATTAGCTTGAGATGTTCATACTTTAAATACGTTGTTCGGACTCTCCGAAATTGTTGTCGCGCCTGTGTCGGATTCTCCAAAATGCCCTACTTTTGGAGTATCCGGCGTGCATTTTGAAGAGTCCGAGCAACATAGCATGATAACTAAACATGTCTCCACATAAACACATGGACTTCATGAAATTCACTTTCAACTGCCAGACATTTCATTAAAGTTGCCCATCACATTGCTAATATTGAATTCAATAATGAAGTAGTAATTGTTGCAAAGTTGTGCTACCTGAGGTGGGATCATAAAATCTTTCGATAAGGGATACCACAGTGCTTTTCCCCGAACCACTGCTTCCGACTAAAGCAATGGTCTTTCCAGCCGGAACAACGAGGTTGAAATTGTTGAGAATCTTGACTTCTGGCCTTGAAGGATAAGAGAACTCGACATTCTTAAGTTCTAGCTGGCCACTAACAGTGTCTAACTCCAACCCCGTCGTGGCGTTTCTGTCGACGCTCGGCTTATGATCGATAATCCGGAAAATCTTGGCAGCTGCAACTCTAGCCTTTGCAAATGCAGTCATGCTAGGGGCAGATTGTCCCAATGCCCTATCAAATAAAGGAGAAATATTTAAGCAGCTATATTTTCTTCTAACTAAAAAAATCGACATATTTACGAACAAAGCTTAGTACTCACAATCCACCAATCATGACTGCAAACATTGTTGCTATGGCAAGTCCTCCATTGGTGAAATGATGTCTAACTAAATAGCCACCATACCATAAAAGAAGAGCATAACAACAGAAAACAGTAAAATATGTAGCTCCAAGTCCTAATCCTTTTGAAAATCCACTTTTATATCCAATCTTTTGAGAAACTCTAAGTGCTGCTGTGTATGCTTGCAATGCTTTTGCCTCACCAACAAACGACAATACCGTCCGAATTTGAACTACCGTCTGTAAACCAGCTACACTTCAGCAAATCAAGTAGCAAAAAAAACATCTTAATTTCACAAAATTAGTACCATTTCTTTTACCTGTTCAACAATGTTCCCTGCCTGTGAAAGTGCTTCTTGACTTTGACTTGACAATTTGGCTGATGTCATAGTGTAGATAGCACCAATTACAGCAATAAGTGGAACTACAGCAAGAGTAACTAGAGCTAGTTGCCATACTGCTGTAAATCCCACCACAAATCCAGACAAAAATGTAGCCATATAATGAATGAAATTGCCCAACTGCAGTAAAACACAACAGAAAAAGCTAATCAGATCCTTAAACTACACACCCTTTTTCCCAAAAAGAAGAAAAAAAGTTCATCTAGTATGTTCACCTTCTCACTAATGGCATCTTGGACCACTACAGCATCAGTGTTAATTGCAGAAACAACATCAGAAGTTCTAACTTCAGTATCAAAATATTGAATATCTTGGTTCAAAGCAGCCTCTAAGTATTTGATCCTCATCTTTGTTGTTTGTCTCTCACCAGTCCACATCCAGCATGATATCTCTGGAAAACCATTACCAAAATCCAATTCCACATCAACAAAGAATCCTCAAAACCAATAAAAGATTCAATTTTCATGAAGTTCCAACTCTTGAAATCAAAAAAAGATTCAATTTTTATAAAGTTCCCAATTCTTGAAATGAAAAAAAGGTTCAATTTTTATGAAGTTCCCAATTATTGAAATAAAAAAAGATTCAATTTTTATGAAGTTCCCAAGTCTTGAAAGCAAAAAAGATTCAATTTTTATGAAGTTCCCAATTCTTGAAATGAAAAAAGATTCAATTTTTATGAAGTTCCTAATTCTTGAAATCAAATAAAGATTCAATTTTTATGATTTTTTTTTTGTTTTTGGTTACCTGCCCATGAAGATGCCCATATTGCAGCACCCACTACAAGAAAGTAGAATGCATACTGCAATAACACAAAAAAACACAAAACATTATCAAGAAACTAAATTCAACTATAGCTTACTTTCACTTTCACTTGACTAGTGAAAATTTGATTATTATATTTTTACCTTTAAAACTTCTTGAGTCATCTTATCAACATCATTAGCGTAAGAGCCAAAAGAATTAACAAGATCAGCAAAGAATCTAAGAAACAAAGGCAAAGAACATCCATGGACAAAAGCACCAAGTGAACCAATTATCATTAGTACACAATCCAAACCATCAGCAAATCTAAAAAGTTCACCAAAACCAACTGCTGGTGGTGGACTACTTGGCTTCTCTACATCACCCCCTTCTTCTTTTTTCACCTCCATTTTTGTTTCTTGAAATTGATGACTATTTGTTGTTGTTGTTGTTGTTGTTGCTGCTGTGGGGGTGTTTGAATTTTTGTCTTCAGAGACAACAAGTTCAAGACCTTGCATTTCAGACCATTTCCAATGTTCAATGGTTTTTATCTCCTCAGAATCTTGTGACATTGCTTTGCAAAATGAAAACTTACAAAACACACCCACACTATGTAGTTCTTTTTTTGCTTTTCCACCCCCCCCCCCCACCCACCCCCACTCCACATACACAACTTTTTTTTAATAATTTTTCTTGTTTCTTACTCCAAAAAATTTTTTACTATTCCTAGTCACATTTTTCTACTTCACCATTGACTTTGATTTGGTAAAAAAAAATCCTCATTTTTTTTTACTGTATGTACTTTTTTAGCATTGGAATAAGGGGATGGTTTTTTTACTATTTTAGTTACTAAAATATATAGGAAGGGTGGATATTGCTCGGAGGGTAAGTATTTGTCAGTTCAATTCAAAATAAAATAGAAATGGTCAAAGATGTTATTGAACTATGCAAAATAGCATAACTTTACTATGTTAAAAGTTGATTACATGTTCGAACCGTGAAAACAATGAGTTACAGATAAAGTTCGAAAAGGTTAATTTTTTTATGATTCTATTATCTTTTACCTATTACTCTACTTGCATTAGAAAAGGTCGTCTATATCACATTTTTGTGGTTTTCTACGGATTGTACATGAACATGGAATATTTTGTGCATCTTATTATCCTTTTAATATAATTTTTTTAGTATAATATATAAACATCAGTAGGTAAGTAAACATTTTAATTTTGAAAGTGCACATCTAATTACATTAACTTGGTCCCAACTGATATTTAAACTGTCTCGTTCACGTTGACGTGACACATAAATTTCGAAGATGTTTAGTTAGATAATTATTTTGTAAAAAAAGAACAGAGAGCAGGCTATAGACCTATAGAAAGAGATAGTGTGTGTGAACTTAAGCATCCGACAAGAAAATACTGTGTGTAAACTGGAGTTTGTTTTTTTTTTTTACCAGAAAAACATATAGTTTCAATTTGGCGGTGGTTAAAAAAATTAAATTATAATTAAAATGTTTTAATAAGATTATTTTATTTTTTTTGTTTTTTCTGAACATTAATTAAATAATCTATTTCACACATTAGAAATGCATATATATACAAAATGTAGTTAATATTGGAGTACTATTTTTTGACTTTGAGGGAACTGTTTGATTTTTGACTTTGTACTGGTTATTAATATTGTAAAATAAAATTGTGTTAAATTGCATTGAAAGTACAATAACTTTTTAAAATACAATAAATTTATTGAAAATTATTAGACTTAAATCTTAAATTAGTCTCTATGAATATATAAAACTTAATTTTTTCACATTTATGGAATAATTGTTCTTCTTCTATTTAGAGCTCTTCTTAATTAATGGTCAAAGCACCATTTTAGCCCATTTTTATTTGTTTCTATATATGATATGATATATGGTTAGTGTCCCTTAACGAGTATAGTGATAGTGTACTACTCTTTTCGTTCACTTTTACTTGTATTTTACAAATTTAAAAATAAAAAGTAGTTATATAAGTGTTTTTATTACAATATTGATAATAATTGATGTTTATTTTTATGTCTTGAAAAAAAAATTGAAATAAAAAACTAATACTAAAGTTAAAAAGATCTTCATATGTTAAAAAATAATAAATAAAAATATAATTTTAATATAATGGACAAATAAAAATAGCGATGGAGTAATTGTTTGACTGTTTTTTTTTTTTGGGAGTCAATTCACTTGGCTGCTTTTCCCCAAAATGAAAAAAAAAAAAATCTTGGATGATGGAAATGTGTTACTATATGTACATGTTAGTATTAAATTCCACCTAATTAGGGTCAAATTTAAATTACATAAGAATGAATATAACTTCATTTTGTTTCCTGTAATTGTACTACTTGAGAATTTTTTTAGAATATTTTGATTAATTTTATGAGATATTTATTATCTTCCATTAATAATAAATATTGTGTAACTTTGTCCACTAAGAATAAAGACAGATAGACGAAAATAAATAAATTATATTATTATTTTAATTTATAATGAGATTTGAATCTGAAACCTCATGATTCGCAACCCACTTTATTAACTGATCGTCTTTTTAGAAAAAGATTATTTTTTTCATCTTAGTTGGTGAATAAAATTCCCCAAAGTTGAATACAACTAATGATTGTGTTACAGAAAGAAAAAAAAAAACAGGTTGGATCTAATCAAATCTCCACTACATTTTTGTCAAAATTCCTTCATCTTTAAGCTTTTTTTTTTTGTCAGATTAACACAACATACTTCCACCAATATCATTTTAGTACCTTCAAAAATAAATAAAAGTTAATAATGACTTTTAATTGGCTCTAATTATAAGATACCATTAGGCATATTTTTTCTAACAATTGTCAGAAAATCACCAAAAATATCTGCAGATTCCTATTTATTTATTTTCATACTTTAAGGAAAGCCAAAAAAAAATAATTAAAAAAATGACAGCAAATTTGTTGGATTCAAGAATTTTGATAACCAATAGTAGTACTGTACTGAAATATTAGTTAATAATAATAATTTTAAAAACTGGCTAAATGGGATGTTATTACTCTCTCGATTTCTTTTAACAGTCAAGCTTCTTTATAACAACGTTATTTGGATTGTTATAGAGAAATGATGTTACAAAAAGCATATAATATATCATAAGATGAAAATTAGTTTTTTTTTTTTAAATCTAATTGTTATAGAAAATGATTGTCATAGAAAGGTCTGGATATGTGCATATATTTGAATCACTAACGACATCGTTTGTCCGTTAAAGTCACCTTTTGTACCAAAAAAATTATTCCAAACGTAATATCATTAAACTTCTCTACAATAAAGTCGTTCGTCCAAATACTTCCTAGCAGCTATAGAGAAATGTCACGTTGTTACAATAAACATATCATATAACATAATGTGAAATTGATTATTTTTTTTAAATCAAGTTATTATAGAAAATAATTATTAATGAGAGATTTAAAAAATAATTACCTTACACTTTTTTATTTTCACCTTCGAGATGGTTTTATTTTATAATTATACATACATTATAATGTATTTATAGCCACAAGATTTTAAAGCTTTAGATATATTAATATCATGACATCTTAAATCCATGAAATTTAGAAGTTTTAATTTCTTTTTTATACCTGAGATATTTCAGATATTACATTTTTATTATGTACAAACACTTATTTAATTTTTAAAAGTACAATAATAAGTCTTCTTGGAATATTTTTTTTATTTGTTTAGAGAAAGAAAGTCAGTAACTCAGCTTTATTTTTATTTATTTATTTTTTAGCTAAAAACATGAGTAAAGTAAACTGTGTATCTGACTTGTACTGCAAATTCTTATAGGTTTGTAGCTTTGCTTATGTCAGTTTATTGTTTTTTTAATTAAAAATATTGAAATAAAAAAAGTGAAAAGAAAAAAAAAAAGGAATATAAATTTTAATGAAATTTTTAATGAATTCAGTATTTTTGCAGGCTTTAATTTTCTTTACTTTCTGCAAGTCCCTTCATAACAAAGGCTTCTTTTGTCTGTTAATTTTCCTTTTTGACCATTATGTTGTTTTACCAAAAAGCCCCTCTTCTTTCTTCTTATCATAACTTGAGTTGAGAGTTTTTCGAAAATAGTATTTCTATCTTTATGAGGTAGGAATAAGGTGTAGCGTCTGTTTTATTCTTTTTAGATTCCGCCAATGAATTTTTACTAGATATGTTATTATTACCGTCATGTTAAAAATATAAGAACTAATTGAAGAAAAAAGCTTAGCAAATACTACATTATAGGAGTACTAGTTTTGAGTTCGAGTTATGATAATTTTCGGCCAAAATGAGACTTCTCGTCGATATTTAGATTAGTCAGACCCCAAAATGATTATCAGACATTAGGCCTAACTAATGTAAGACGTTCATAATTCAATTTAGTCGGGTTTTTTTTTTTGTTAAAGTGGAATTCAAATCAATTTAGTCTATTTAATTTTGTTTATCGGTTAAGATTGATTTTCACCTAATCATAAACATTTGTATTTGTGTTTATGTGTATGCTTTATATTTTAACATCTTTTAATAAATATTTTAGTTTCGTTATAAATCTCTATCCTCTCATATGGTGAGGATAAAAATGCACACGTACATATTATTCTCGTCAGACCTCAATCACTCACTCGTAAAATTACATCGACTATATGTTATTATCGTAAGTTCTCTATTTTAATGATTTACCTGCTATGTATTTCGTATGAACTTATGTGTCCTCACACGTAAGTTGTAGTGCATTAATTAGATGGAATTTAATTGGCACATGAGTACAACAGCAAGTACTTACTACAAAGTTGAAATTTTATATATATATATATATAAATTAAATATAACAACTGAAATTAATGAAAATGGGAAACACAGTTATATTTGCAGAGAAAGTATTTACTGACTAATTCACTCTTTTTTGGAACTTACAAGGACATATATATATACATTTAATTATTATTTATAATGTGCGGACCTCTTTATATTTCGAGTGAAATATATGAGTTTATTCCTTTTTATATTTTGTATTTTGTTTTATATAGTGGATTGTTCATTTTCTCGTAGGTGTAGGCCGATTGAACGAGTATCTTTTAGTATATTTCTCATTGACCAAACAACTTATTTGCTAGCTTTCGCATGACGTCTGATTATTTTGGTCATAACATACACATAATGCACATTAACAATTGATGTGATTATTACTATATATTAATATGAATTCGAAGCTATTTACATTTTTGCTTTTGTCAAAACTCATTTATGATAAAAATGTTAGTTTCTTTATGATGCATAAACAAACACTATTCCAAAAGAAATTGGTGCAAAATTGAATTTTATTAGATTTTAACATAAATATCGTATATCAAGTAAAAAATTAAAAAAAAATAAACGATTTTATCACATCAGACCAAACGAACATAAGAAACCAAAATATAATTGGGAAACATACTTTAGATTCAAACTAAACTTTGGACTAAAGCAAACTTATGTTTATAAAAGAGAAAAACAATGATGATGAATTTGAAAGAAAAAAAGACCAATATTTGACCACAAAACAAAAATAAAATGAAAAATGATTTAAAACTAAAACTAAAATAAAATAATAAACTAGTAAGAAAAGAGGGGCTCAATCATAGAGATATGGCCGTTATATATATAATAGGGATATGCTGCTTCCTATATCCCAATTTATGTGACACGTTTCGAATTTTAAGATTCAAATAAATCTATTTTTAATCATAAATTTTTCATATATATTTTAAAATTTTAAATTGTCAATCATTATGACTTGTAGTATTTTTTACGAAGTTTTTGAATATATGAATTTTGTTTCAAAAATTTCATGCCTGAATTCACAGTCAAAATTAAATTATTTGACTCTCGAAAAACAAAAAATACTCCAAAAATTGGGAGATAGTGAATATTTTTTTAATTGATAAATCAAATAAAAAAGTCCAATAAGTTCGTTGAGTTTTGGTGTAAATCCCATAAGTAGTCGGTGGTCTATTGTTTTATTTTATACTTTATAGTCTCTTTTTTTTTTAAAAAAACATTTATTGACAATAATTTTTTTTAGTCAAAGGTCTATTTCGAAAATAATTTTTCTATCTTATAAATATAGGAATAAGTTTGCGTACCTCTCATCCCTTTTCATATTCAATTTAAAAGAATATACTGAATATATTATTATTGTTTTTAGTCGATAGTCTAATTCCAATAAAGAAATTAATATTTCTATTAAAGGTAAAAATAAAAGCGTATATAAATTAAGAAATTCAATTAATCAGCTTAATTTGGGGAAGAAAGAGATAAGTCAAAAAGGGACAACTCTAATTTACTCTCTTTCTTCATAATTAGTTAGCCTTATTAAAAGGGATGTCCAATATTTAAATAAATTCATCTCACTAATTCCAAGGTAAAGGTCAAATTAATTAAATGAGTTTAAGTTCTAATATTGACAATGTATAATTTTTTTACGTTATCTCGTTATGTTGATATACAAACATGTAACTCTTCATAACAAGTCTGTTGAAATTCAATAATGGTATTGTTAAAGTGGTAATACTTCTTCATTCTAAATCAGAGGGCTCGAGTTTGAAATTAAATGTGAAGTCGTCTTTGCTAAAAAGTGTTCTACCTTCAATATTATTTTTTTCTGCTGTGAATTCGAATATAGTCGGACTCTTATAAGATGTTATACATCGAAATGGAAATCAAAAGGAAAACATCTGATATAGTAACATACAAATAGCGTAATAACCTGCTATAGTCGAATAAACTGAACTGATGTTATGGCATTTTTTTACGTTATCAATATATATAACTTAAATTTTAATTAAATTTCAAAATATGAGTTAATTTAAGATTAAGATTTGAACAAGAAGCACTCAAATGACCACTCAAGGACTTGTTGAAAAAGTGATGCATGTGATGCTTATTATGCCACCCTATTGTCTTGCTTGTGGGTAAGTGTGCTTAATTCAGACCTAATCAAGAAAAATATATAGTTAAATAAGCTTAAAGTTTTAATTAAAAAAAAATAAAAAAAGTTGTAATGATTCTAGGCATTGTTTTTATCTAGGGATTGATCTCTTTAATAATTTCATATCATATGTTAGGGTCCACTTAATTTGAGAAATATATTTCATCTAACTATATGTACTTCCATTTTATTATTACATTTATTTATTTATTTTGGTCATCGTATTGATTGTTAGTTTTACAGTTCTATTTTAAACATGGTTCTTCACTATTAGTATATATTTTTTTTTTCATATTTGACATTGGTTAAAAATTAATATTGTCTCAATGAGAATCTGTTTCCGTTATGAGTTTTCCTAGTGAGCTGGTTGAGTGGGACTAGAGAGAAAGATCACGTTTTGATACATTTTTCATTATTTTGTGGTGGAAAAAATCTTTGTTTCTAGTAGTAGTGTAATAAGTTATATATGTTTTTCTTGAACTGAGGGTGTTTCGGCATTACCCTCACAAGTCACAAAGTAAGGATAAGATATCCGTAAACACTACCATCATCAGATCTCGCTTATAAAATTACACTGAATATGATATTATTGTTGTTGCTGTCTAACTATACGTGTCTTTTTATGCATTTTTAAGATTTTGAAAAAAAAAAAGAAAAAAAATTCTAGTTCATTAAGAAATTTGTTGATCAATCAACTGGTAGATGCCCTCCTATATTCTATTTAAAATTTAAATATAATAATCTTTTAATAGGATATTTAAGTGTTCGAATACAGGAATATTTAGCAGTTTATTGATCTAAAATAATCTATTTAGAGAAAATAATACTCTAATAAAATTTAAAGAAAAAGAAGAAAAGAGAATGTACAGGCTTAGAACCAATTATTATTGTCAAAGAAAATCGATATTCAAATCATTAAGTCATGTATATGTCACCAACCTGGGTTACCGTGGACGATTGAGATCTATTCACTCTTAATTAGTCAAGAGGTTTTGAGTTTGAACCCGTAAGAACGAAAAAATATTATTGTTAGGAGTGTCGTTCCAAAAAAATAATGAATCATATCATATAAAGATTCAGATTTAATCGATATCAATATGAATACTCGATACTAAGTGAGAAACCAATTTTTTTTTTATGTATATGCCAAATTTAAGTTTAACCAATAAATCACTCAATAAATTAAAGTGACGTTTCTTTAACATTGGTTAAATTAATCGGCCACCATATATTAGACATTATTTGAGAATTGAGTAATATTTAATCTTTCATGTTTTAGTTGAAAATAATTGTAAATTTAGTATTAAATTTTTAATATGGTAATTATTTTGAGATATTTATTTGTTATTTCATGTTTTTTATTTGTTAAAAGGATCAAAATTGTTATATTCTATGCATCATTGTTATTCGAGTACCTAAATTCACAAGTTTTGTCATGAGATTAGTAAACTATTAAACATTGATATTACCAAGCCAAATAATAATTAGGGGTCGTTTGGTAACAGGTTTGGAGATTAATTACGTAATATTATGTTTGATAATTGAAATTGATTTAATGTAGCACTCGATGCAGTTAAGTATTTAACCCAAAATTATATTTGATATACGTAGTTACAAATTGGAATAGTAGTACTTTTTATCTTTCAAGATAAATTTTGATTTTATTATTGTCCACATTGGGGTTGAGTACTGGGTAAGGGATGGAGTAGGGTAAGAAAAATAAACTAATTTTAAAAAAAAGTTATTTTCTTCTTTAATTACTAAATATTATCATTTAATTATTTAAATATTTTTTAACTATATATATTTATGTGTACGTTATATCGGCAGAAAATTCTATCAATAGTTGAAGTTTCAATTAATTGATGCTCTAATGTATTAAGTAGATGTTCAAGGATTAAAAACCATTATTTAAAATAATCGAAGGGACCAAAGTTGCTATTAATCCTTACTAGTTTGATTAGATATGAAATTTAAGGGGAAAAATTGAATCTTGAGTCATAAATTAAAAGTGTGTATATGATTTTTTTTAGAATTAAGAGTTACTAAATAAAAATATTTTTTCAAATAGACCAAAAAACAAAAGTAAAACACATAAATTAAAACAAATCAAGTAATAAAAGATGATTTGAAAAATCAACTAGTAATTATACCATGTAAATTACCAGCAATTTTCGTTCACTCTCAATTAAATTAAATTTCATATCAATCAAGTAATTATTTAGCTGAACAAAATTATTATAAAATCATGTAATATTACCCCAAATAATAGTAATAAGAGAGGCTAATTTTAAAAATATTATAGGTTTTCACATCCTTCAAAATAGATTCACAATATTTTGTTGTGCAATTAAGGTACATACTTGCAATTGGGGACTACTTCTAAATAAATACTTAATAAACTTATTTTGTCTCTATGACCAATTAGTCAAATCTATAAATTGTTGGCATTTTGGGAGCACCCCCTAATTTATGTTATTTTATTCTATAATAAATATTATTTTTACTAATTAAATAACTTTATCTTGTCATTTACTTTGTTCCCCAATTAGCTCTAATCCTATCAAATTAATGCAAAAAAAACCCATAAATAGTTCCTAATATAGTAGCTAATAGGCTTCTATAGGGGCTATACAATAATCCTAATTATATGATTTGCATTATTTATAGGTGGTAGTAAATCTTTAATAGGGGTTTCTTTTACCAAGACTTTTTGTTTTAGTATATGATATTATATTTAATAATTTTCTTAAATAATTATTATGGTATATTTGGCAACAAGAAATGGCTTAGGTGAGCATGATGTAATTTTATGCTAGGAACACTTGAAAGTGGCAAATCTTTTTATAAAGATTTGAATCAAAAGGAAAATAACATGAATAGGTTAATTTAATTTAATTCCCTATTGATAAGTTAGGCAACATCAAATAATTAAATGGTCCTCCACCCCCACCCCACCCCACCAAAAAAAATATCAAGATAAAAGAAAAAAGGTAAAAAGGGCAAAAGTAAACCTAAAAAGTTTTTAATGTGCCTATAACAAAGATATTTAACCATCCCATGAATCACTACTCTTCTTCCTTAATTAGGGGTATCAGATTTTAGTCCGTCGATAAAAAATTACTTTTGTTAGAAAACGTTTTATCCTTCATTATAAAAGTTTTCAATGTGTATAATTAAATTTAATCAAATTTCAATATAAATATTAAATGCTGAATGAAAAAACAAAAAAACATATGAATATAATATGCTTGTTTTTATTTTCACTCATTCGATATCCAAAAATTATTGATCCTATTAATGTGGATATGCGCCTAAGGTTCATTTAGGATCCTATTAAAAAGGTTTTTAAACTCTCAAAATTATAACTTGAGATCTCTAATTAAAGATCCTTAGATTACACGTTTACAACAACCATTTTCACTTTCAATTTTCTACAATTGGTTTTGATGTTATTTTATTTTTGGGATAAAAGATCTTTGTTTTCTTTTTTTGAACATGGGGAAGGTGGCTAATAATATTAGGACCAATCAAGAATATCAACCTAAATATTTCCCAAGGAAGATTGGCAAAATTAGAATCTTACTATATATAATATCACTACTACTATAACTTTTAGATACTTCTACGATGAGAAATTTCATTTTTTTTACTTTCCGGTGTTCGATATACATTTTAAAATTTGGCTAATTTATATTTGAACCAAAAAGTCGGACTTTCAGAGTAAAATACTCCCTACCAAAAACGATTACATACGGTTTCAAGGTTGCTTCCTTAGATATTGGTAGATATTAATCTTTATCATTGAGTAGAAATATAGAATCAAATAGTGTATAATTCTTTTTTACTATATAACCTATATTTATTTATTTTTCATTCAAAATTTAAAGGTTGCAACAAACTACAAATTACAATATATGAAAATTTGATACCATAAGGCCCACCAACTTGTCAATAATGGAAAATGTGCATCTATATATTGGATGCACCACTAATTGCTTAAAACAATTATTTGTAAAAACAACTCATTTTACATAAAAGCATATGCTATATTTTTATTTTTTTATTTTTTTGCTTCGATTCACAATATATTCCATATATAAGAATATCAATTTTTCTTTTATAATAGCACTATCTTTAGCTCAAACTCAAAAAGTGGAAAATAACAGATATAGTCCAGTTCAACAATTACAGTATCACTGTTAATAATAAAATAAAATAATACCAATTATTATAACATAAATTATAAAATTAGTACTAGATTAGTGGATTCTAGGGTTGATTCTTGAGTTGTTAAAGTGAGAATCCCATAAAGAAGAATCAGAAAAAAAGGTCTTGCAGAATTTTAATATATATATTATCCGCTCTCAATTTATGTGATACATTCATTTTTAGTCCTTCAAAAAAAAAATATCACATTTCTCTATATTTAAAATAATTTAACTTTATTTTTTTATTTTATCCTTAATCAGGTAATTTATAACGACATAAATGTCTAAGACTTATTATAAATTATAAGTTTAATTTATTTTTTCTTTTCATTCTTAAAATTTGTGTTAAACCAAACACGAAACATGATCCAAGTTTTACGAGTTCTAAACTTGTCATCGAACTCATAATTCATTTTAATTACTAAGTTTACGGTTTAATAGTATATTTAATAATTTTTCTTTTACAAATGTGCAGTCTAAGCAAAAAGTATTGAGTTCATCCGAACTCGTACATAGTAAGTGTAGTTTAATCCCTACTCAAATAATGTCACATAAATTAAGACAGAGAGAATCTTAGTTATGCATAAATTAAGCATCCTTAACGGTAGCAAACTTGCATTATGAAACTAATCCTTTAAAATAAATGGCATTTGTACTCTTTAATTGGTGGTTTCCAGAAAATCTTAAGCATGCTTTTCTTAATTAAATCTTGTTAATATTAATTAATCAGTAGAGCACATGCTTAGGAATCTTCTCTACAAGTAATGCAACTCTTTCTAACCACTTCTATTTTTTCAATATAATCTAATGGATGTATAAAAATAACATCTAACCAAATAATATTTTTTTTAAAATAAAAAATAAATAAATTGGAGAGTTATAATTATGTAAAGCTAGTTAGATCATCTGTAACCCCAAACAAATCTTGGATTAAAAAAAAAAAGGACATCCAATAATTGTTATTAATGAAAATATAGAAGCTAAAATTAATTAACCTTAAAATGAATGGTAAAAAACAAGAAAATTATTTCAAACTGCACAAATTAAGGGGACAAGGCTTTTGAAGCAAATATATGTTTTTATTTTATTTGGTTTAATCCTTTCGAATTCTATTGGCTCGACTATTCTGAATTTTCGCTAAGTAAACCTACTAAAGAAAATAATTAAAGCGCTTTTTACTGAGCACTATTTAATTACTCGAAGAAACACAATATTGAGGTGAAATTTCAACTAAGTGACACAATACAGTTAAAAATTGACCATCAAGAATTGTAGTGAATGAATATGATTCCTCTATTTTTAAATAGAGATTTCAAATTCGATTCAGGCAAATGAAAAGACCCTAATAAAGAATACTTTTTCCTTTAATAGGCTCCACGAGGCGCAAATTCAAAGTAATCAAAATCCTAATATAAATATCAGACACCACATAAAAAAAACCTAAAAATATTTAAAATAGGGACAAAATAATGTGAAATCAAGAATAGGGCAACCTTAATCCCAAAAGGACTTTGTGGGTGGGAACCCTATACTCCAATCCAATAATTAATATTTATTAGAGTAATATGAATGGACCATATTATAAGTTTGATGAATATTGTTGACCTTTAAGGCAAATGCCAAAAAGGTTTTTGTCATGTGTATAGAGTTGTAATAATGAATGATGAGTGATGAATTATTACAATCTCTAAAAAAAATATTCTTAGTGGAAGAGTTGGTATCCATGTGTGCATGTTAGTGATCATATAATTTTGTTATTTTTTTCAAAAAAAAAAAAGTTTCATATATAACTCTATATCTATATTTATGTTTTTTTATCACATATATTTAATTTGTGACCACTTTATTTATCCTCTTTGCATCATCCATGAAGATGAAGAATTTGGCCCATGCCCTTTTTGTCCCTTTTCATTGTTGATCATTTTAAAAATATTTATTACAATCCTTCAATATTTCCTTGTTTATTTGAGATATAATAGCATTTTTAATCCTTCGATTACTGATAAATTTTGATTTTGATCTGAATAATATTTCATTATACATATTTAACCTTTAATTAATTGTAATGGTGGTTTTTAGTCATTTTACGTAGATTTAGATTATTTTCAAAATTATATTACCATTAAATATGAAATAACTGCAAAAACCTATCATTACACACAGTAATTAAGTAGTGGAACTAAATTCTTATGGTAAATTATGAACATTCACCGGCAAAAGGGTAATATAATTTTTGTTTGTATATTTCTATTAATGGTAGGTTAAATGTGCTTAGTCAGATATCATAGGGATTAAAATAAGAATTTGTCAATAATTGAGAGACCAAATATACTACCTAACCCTTTTGATTTATTTATGGTATTTTTTTTTTAATTCTTCCTTTATTTATTATTTTTTAAGTAACACCCTTTTTTATTTCAAATATATTGAAGATTATATATTGTCTTTTCTGCTTTTTTTTGTCAAGGTATTACCATCAACTCAATTTTGATTGTACGGACGAAATTGTAGTCTTTTTATCTACAATTTAGGGGGGGGGGGGGGGGGGG